>CABHPH010156757.1:24950-61498 GCA_902168325.1 Peromyscus nudipes | reverse complement strand
CAAGCAAGCAAGCAAGCAAGCAAGCAAGCAAGCAAGCAAGCAAGCAAACACACACGGAGCTGTGTGTGGTGACTCATGCCTGTAATTACAACACTTAGGAGGCTGAGACAGGAACATGGTGTGAGTTTAAAGCCAGCCTGAGCTGCAGAGTGATTTCCAAGTCATCCTGGGCTACAGAATAAGATCCCACCTCAAAAGCGAAACAAGCCAATAAATCATAAAAATAGCAACAAAAAAGCAAAGAAAAGAAAAAAAGGGAAAAGACTTAAAGAAACAAAATAACTTCCTGGCTGTACATGGTATGTCTTTAATCTCAGTACTCAAGAGGTAGAGTGGCTTAGTCTCTGTTCTAGGGCTATGAAGAGACATCATGACTGAGGCAATTCTTATTAAAAAAAAAAGCATTTAGTTGGGGGTCTGCTTACACTTTCAGAGGCTTAGTCCATAATTATCATGGCAGGGAGTGTGGTACTAGAGCAGTAGCTGAAAGCTACATCTTGATGCACAGGCTGAGGGAGAGAGAGGGAGGGAGGGAGAAGGGAGAGAGAGAGAGAGAGACAGAGACAGAGAGAGAGACAGAGAGAGACAGAGAGAGAGACAGACAGAGACAGACAGACAGAGACAGACAGACAGAGACAGACACAGAGAGACAGACACAGAGAGAAAGACAGAGAGAGGAGAGAAATAGAAAAACAGAGAAACTGGCCTTGGCATGGACTTTTGAAGTCTCAAAGCCCACCTCCAGTGACACACTTCCTCCAACAAGGCCACACCTACTCGAACAAGGCCGTACCTCCTAATCCTTATAATCCTTTCAAATAGTTCCACTCCCAGGTGACTAAGCATCCAAATATATGAGCCTATGTGTGGGGTGGCATTCTTATTCAAACAACCAAACAGAGACAGATAGGTTTTTATGCCTTTGAGGCCAGCCTGGTCTACAAAGAGAATTCCAGGCCAGCCATGGCTACATAGTGAGACCCTGTCTCAATAAATAAATACATTTCTAAAAAAATTTAATTATCATATAATAATTGTGTAAGTTCTTGTAATACAATGCAGTGATCAAATTGGGGTTAATTATCATACCCCTTATCTCAGACACGTTGTTTGGTTTCTTTGTGGTGAAACTCAACAAGCCTTTTCTTTGTACCTATGAACTTCCTCCTGAGCAAAGGAATAAAAAACTTTTTTCTTGGCATTCTTCCTCTTAAGCTATTCTTCTCTCTCTCTCTGTCTCTCTCTCAATCATTACTGTATTAATCTATTTTTGTAGTGGGAGATTTTTTGGACAAACTTGAGAGAGGCTGTTTTAGATATTTTCCTGTCTCTATACAGATCCAAGATTATGTTCTGTAAAATGTTTGTTGCAATGTATTTATTCATTTTATTTTTTTCATATGATTTTTTATTGATTAAAGTTATTTTTTCACATTTCAAACAAGAAGAGGGGAGAGAGGAGGGAGATGCCATATTGCTCATAAACGTAATCAGAATGCCTCATATACATGTATAAAATTGTCAAAGAGAAAATGGAACCAATAAAATAATCTCTTATTAAAAAAAAAAAAACCTTCCACAAAACACTTAGGAATAGAGTCCAAGAATGAGTATAAAGAACTTACTTGTCATGACCAGGTGGGATTTCTCCTAGTTATAGAAACCTGATTCAATACCCAAAGATCAACTATGCAAGCAATCACATCACCAGGCTAAAGAAGAAAATGACAAAGATCATGTCAATTAAGAAAAGGATTTGACAAGCTGGGCGGTGGTGGCGCACGCCTTTAATCCCAGCACTTAGGAGGTAGAGGCAGGCGGATCTCTGTGAGTTTGAGGCCAGCCTGGTCTACAGAGTGAGTTCCAGGACAGGCTTCAAAGCTACACAGAGAAACACTGTCTCAAAAAACAAAAAAAAACAATCAAACAAAAAAAAAAATTTGACAAAATCCAATTCCCATTCTGCTAAAAATTCTGAGTAAACTAGGAACAAAACAGAACTCCCCTAATTTGAGTATCTACAAATACCTACAGTGACCATCATAGCCAATGATGAACAACTAGATGGTTTCTTGTTCTTTTCTGAAGACT
This sequence comes from Peromyscus nudipes, assembly GCA_902168325.1. Taxonomy (NCBI): domain Eukaryota; kingdom Metazoa; phylum Chordata; class Mammalia; order Rodentia; family Cricetidae; genus Peromyscus; species Peromyscus nudipes. The sequence goes on along the minus strand of CABHPH010156757.1, from coordinate 59,407 downwards.
CAGTTCAGGACACCTCCTCCAGGCAGCTTTGGGGGTTTCATCTCCTTCCCACCTTGAGTGAAGGATTCCTTTCTGTGCATCACAGAGGAATCCATTGCATAATACCTGTGTCTGTTGCTCCCCTGGGGGTGGGGTGGGGTGTCATTGTCTCCCAGCCTGACAGAATACCGTGAGAAACCATTTGCTGAAGGAAAGATGGGCACTGGGGAGGAGGAATGTAAAGAGCGCTGGCAGGACAGACCACTCCCAGGGGTTCTCAGAGGTGGCCACCTCTGAATGTGCAAGGCCAGGTGCCTAAGTGGCTTTCTGCTCTGCTGGCACCTGCTTGTGATGAGTGGGCAGTGGTCACTGTATCTCAGGGAGCTGATGATGCCAGTGGCTGAGTCTTCAGGTGAGTGAACCGTTCTTCAGGAGCTTCAGGATCCATCTGAGCACAGATCTTCTGGTGATGGTCGGCTGTGTAATCTATCCGCCCCTCTATCCACGACCTCCCCCATCCTATTCACATAATATCTAACTGCTCATCCATCTACTCATCCACCCGTCCTTCCGTCATCCATCCCTACAACTATTCACCTATGTCTTCATCCATCGCTCATGCAATTCAGCCATTCCTCTATCCACCCACCCATCCTAACCACCCCCTAATCTCTCTGTCTACCTATGCATCCTACATTCTTCCACCCATGCACCTCCATACATCTACCCATGCCTCCACCTACACACCATGGATCAGTGGATTCATCTGTTCACCGGATGTTATGAACTGAGTTTGGGAAACCATCCTTACCTGTAAAGGCTTGAAATCTAGATAGGAAGTAGTTCTTACACATAAGATACGTCATAGGGGCCCATTTATTTAAGCCCTTCCTTCTTCCCTCCCTCCCTCCCTCTCTCCCTCCCTTCCTTCCATGAGGAAGCTGGGATACAGGAGAACATTTCAACTCTCAAGAGATCATGTTCTAGAAATTTGAAATAAAAAAAGCTCTAGTGCCAGGTGAAGGACGGCCCAGGAAATGCCATTTGGACAGCACCTCAGGCTTCTTGGTCACCCGAGAGAGCTTTGCACTGAAAGGTAAGAATGGCTTTGGAAGTGAGCCTTGAAACATGGGCTGTGAGCTCCTGAAGTCTGTGTCCCCCAGTACTCAGCACAGACCAGGCCTAGAGAGTGCATGATTGACAAGTAGGGGCTGAATGTGTGCACACTGAAGACTTGCCACATGCAGTTTGGGACCTGTCCTTGGTTCTGGCTCTGGTCCTTCCCTGGCCCTGGTTCCTGGGCAGTTTTCTGCTGAGTCTTTGCCTTAGCCCATGTTATTCTGGGTTCACCTCCTGGTTGCTCTTATTTTGGGGTCATATTTTTTTCCTGAGACCTCATATTTATTATGTATACAGAAGAGGGTGTCAGATCTCATTACAGACAGTTGTGAGCCATCATGTGGTTGCTGGGAATTGACCTCAGGACCTCTGGAAGAGCAGTCAGTGCTCTTAACCTCTGAGCCACCTCTCCAGCCCAAGTTTTTTTTTTTTGGTTTTTCAAGACAGGGTTTCTCTGTGTAGCTTTGCGCCTTTCCTGGAACTCACTCTGTAGACCAGGCTGGCCTCGAACTCACAGAGATCCGCCTGCCTCTGCCTCCTGAGTGCTGGGTTAAAGGCATGCGCCACCACCGCCCGGCCTCTGGCATTCTCTTTTACAGCTGAGAAGTATTCTAATTTGTTACCATACTATAATTTATCCACTCACCAGTTCAGGTATTTGGCTATTTCTGGTGTTCAGCTATTATAAATAAAGTGTTTATATCTATCTGTAAGTTATTGTATGGGACATAAAATTTCATTTTTCTTGAGTTAATAGATGAGATGATGGGTGTAGATTTGAATTCATGAAACCTGCTGATCATTTATGAATTCAGTATTTTATTTTGCATCCTCAACAGCAATGCCACAGACTTCTTTGCCAGCATTTAGTATTTTCAGTTTTTAAGGAACAATGCCCCCCTTCTGCTCCATCAAATTTGATGATTACAATAAACCCAAATTTCTAAGAAGCTCAGTTTCAGTACATGGTGAAAATCACACCCACATATTATAAGCAAATTGCAGCAAACTAGCACTAAAAAATTAAAAGCAGATAGGAACACAGACAAAAATGACAGCTGACTTCTCACACCTTCAGATGTTGCAAGGAAAAAAATATTGCCAACCTAGCACACCATCTGTGAAAATATCTTTGAAAACTGAAGGCAAAATGCAAGCTTTCAGGCACACAAAAGCCAAAGGCAGGTATCTTAGTCTGTTTTCTGTCACTGATAATAACATGATACTATAGAGTGGGTTATAATAGAAAGATGTATGTTTAGCTCATGGTTCTTGCTCACTGTCTCAGAACTGAGAGTGGTATTGGCTTTCCTGTTGGCAGAGTCCCAAGAGAGTTCAAGGCATCACAGACCGGGGGTGGGGTGGAGTGGGGGTGGGGGTTCTGTTCTCTCTCCCTCTCTTCTTTTAAAGCACCTGGATTCAATCCTGGGGTTCTGCCCTGATGACTTTGCCTACTAATCAGTTCCCAAGGGATCAACCTCTAAACACCTTAGTCAGATTAAATTTCGACCCTCCTAATACCTCACAGGAGGAGTTAAACTTCAGACATGAAGCCTAGGGACACTCAAACCATCATCCAAACCACATGGGTGTTTCTCAGGAGAGGTTGTGTATACAGTGTTAGGCAAGTCTCACAGCAGAGGGAAGACATGCTCCAGGCATGGACTGGCCAACCGGACAAGGTGACAATGTGAATAAATTGGAAACACTTTGTTATTTAACAACATCTCTAACTGTTAAAGAAGTAATTAAAATGTAGTAGAGAGACTGTAACCTATATAGTGTGTGACAGCAGAAGACAGGTGGAGTTGATGGAGGGTGACTGTTCCAAACATTTTATATATAACGTGTGGACTGATATGACATTTTGGGAAGTCAGACTGCATTTTTGCTTGAATGTAGAACATCCATCTGGATTTTCTGATAAAGCAACCCTAAGCTAATAAAACTTGTAGTATTACATTAAAGTAACAATGGGTGGCTAGAGAGATGGCTCAGTGGTTAAGAGCACTGGCTACTCTTCCAGAGTACCTAGATTTGAGTCCCAGCATCCACATGGAAGCTCACAATCATCTATAATTATAGTTCCAGGAGATCTGATGCCATCTTCTGACTTCTCTGGGCACGAAGAAAATATATTATATTGATATAAATGAAGGCAAAGGAATGGAAAAAAGTAGATATGGGACAAACAGGCTAAACTCAGACATGGCAATTATCACTCAAAAGGCATAGACTACAGGGTGTGGTAGCACACACCTGTAATCCCAGTGCTTGGGAAGCTGAGGCAAGAGAATTGAGAGTTTGAGGCTAGTCTAGGTTATTTAGTAAGATCCCTTCTCAAAACAATACAAAAGCCAGAGGCTACCAGTTTATATAAAAAAGGGAAGACCAACTAAGTACTTCTTACAAGAAACATTTTTTTAAAAACCATTTATTTATTTATTTATTTAATGTGCAAGTGCTCTGCTTGCATGCATGCCTGCATGCCAGAAGAGGGCATCAGATCCCATTATAGATGGTTGTGAGCCACCATGTCATTGCTGGGAATTGAACTCAGGACCTCTGGAAGAGCAGCTAGTGCTCTTCACTGTAGTTGGACTTTCTTTTGGGGTGCCAGCTCACAAATAATAACATGGAGACTTATTATTAATGAAAGCTTGGTCATTAGCTTGGGTTTGTCCCACTAACTCTTATAACTTAAATTAACCCATTTTTAAAAATTAATCTACATTTTACCATGTGGCTTTTACCTCTGTCCTGTGCTGCATGTCTGACTTTTTCTGCATCTTGATGGAGTCTTCTGCTTGCCTCAATTATCTCCTCTTCCTCTTTCTGTCTGGAAGTCCCGCCTATCTCTCCTGCCTAGCTATTGGCCCTTTAGCTTTTCTTTTTTTCTTTTGGTTTTCCTAGATAGAGTTTCTCTGTGTAACAGTCTTGGCTGTCTTGGAACTCTCTTTGTAGACCAGGCTGGCCTCGAACTCATAGAAATCAACCTGCCTCTGCCTCTCAAGTGCTGGGATTAAAGGAATGTGCCACCACTGTCTGGAGGCCCTTCAGCTTTTTATTACACCAATCACAGCAACACATCTTCACACAGGGTACAAATATTCTGCAACACATCACCAACAGACTTTCTTTTTTTTTTTTTTTTTAAAGATTTATTTATTTATTATGTATACAGCATGTATGACCAGAAGAGGGCACCAGACCTTATTACAGATGGTTGTGAGCCACCATGTGGTTGCTGGGAATTGAACTCAGGACCTCTGGAAGAGCAGTCAGTGCTCTTAACCTCTAAGCCATTTCTCCAGCCCCCACCAACAGACTTTCTTATTTATATATTTGAAATATGGTCTCACTGTGTAGCCCTATGTGGCCTGGAACTTGCTCTGTAGACCAGGCTGGCCTAGAACTCATAGAGATCATATGCCTCTGCCTCCTAAAGGCATGCACCACCATACCCAGTTTAACAAACTCCATTTCTAAAATCCTATAGAGAACTGGGGACAGGAGGGTACTTGAATAGCTCTTCAGGGATATTTACATCCTTGCACCTTTGAGAGAAAGGTCAAGAGTAGATACTACTTCAACACAGGGATGGTTACACAGGCAGTTAGGCAAGGAACTTGATTGACAGGTAGCAGAAGGAAGGTGAGAAGAGTCACCATGTTCATGCACAGATAGTCTGGCCATCTACACAGATGGTAGGAAAAAACCACTAGAAAAAAAATGTGAGTTTAGCCAAGTAGTGAATGAATCTAGTAGATAAACACAACCCTTTCTGAAGTTAGCAATTTCTGGTGTGTGCAGAAATGGATAGGTTGGTTCTAAGCCAAGAATCTCTAACCAAAAATAGCTTCCGTGGGAGAAGAATAAAGCAGGATGTCTAACATTGTGTGTTTGGGTTTGGAGTCACCTAGGAGACACACCTTGGGCATATCTGTTGAGGGTGTTTCAAGAGAGATTTAATTAAGGGAGAGGAGCATCCCAGGGGCTGGGCTGACAATAACAGAGGGAAAAGGAGAAAGCCAGTTGAGCATTGGCCTGCCCTTCTCTGTCCAGAGGCCACCCTTGGCAGAAGCAGCACCCCGGGGAACTCTAGTCATCACCTCCACCGTCACTCTGTAGGGCGTTCTTTGCTCTTTTCCCCCAGATGCAGTGGTCAGAGCTTCTGTTCACTTCAGCCTCTCATATTCCAACCAGGAAGTGGCAGCAGGCATTTGGGCCAGGCAGTGTGAGCTGTGAAGCTCTGTTCAGTATTGGAGCCACGGCCTCACCTCAGCTCAACCCACTTGTTCTACTATGAGCCAGAGTCCCATGCAGCCTGGTCCTGTAGGAGGAAGCACACAGCAGTGCAGAGGCAGGGTGCCCAGGCATTCATTAAGTCTTAAAGTGTGCAGCTGAACAGCTCCATGTGTGTGGTGTGGGTCTCAGCGCCAAGCACTCCATGACTAGCTGGTGAGTTCCCCACGGTGGCTTCTAATACCTCACAGGCTAGAGCTTTTCAGGATGGGATGGGCAGCTCTGGGACGAAGTACCCCCAAAGCATTACTTAAACGGCCTGCTGTGTGTTGGGAGCGGTTGTGTGGACGTGGCTGGAGGCTCCTTGCACTGTCTACTCTGACCTGGAACCTGAGCAGTGTCCTAGGTTACAGTGCGGTTTAACATCCAGCTCCCAGAGATATCAGAAACGGCCTAGCATCTTTTTAGAGGGCTTTGCAGCAGATAAGCAGTGATTTTTTTATTAGTAGAAGATAGTTCTGCTTAAAAGAAAGTAAAGTGTGGCTTAAAAGGTACCTGATCTTGATTTTTTTTTTTTTTTTTGCAGCGCTGGTCTGAAAGTGACTAGGGAAAGCGGGGACCACACACCAGAGACTATCAAGAGCTGAAGCTGACGATGTGCATGGTGTGTGTGTGTGTGTGTGTGTGTGTGTGTGTGTGTGTGTGCAACTAACTTCCCTCTCTCTCAACACTCCCCTCCCCTCAGCCCCTCGCCCCAGCCCTTGCATCACGTGATCACATAATCCATTCCTTCCTACTCCAGGAGTCACTATGGGCCTGGGGGGTCCCGCAGGCTTCCTGGGCACCTTCAGGGCTCAGGTGGTGCTTCTGTATATCCTATGCAGATTATCAGATTTCCAGCTCTCCTCCTCCAACCGTCTCCCTCTCTCCCCCTCCCCCGGACTCCCATTCTCTGCCCCCCAGCCCCGTTCCTTCCCTTTGTTCCTCCCCAACTTTGCTCCGACTCCCCCCTACCCCCATCGCTCCTCCTTCTCTTCCCCATCTCTCCTCTCCTTCTCCGACTCAGTCCTGCTTCCCTCTCCTCTGTCCCTGCCCCGACTCACTTTCCTAGCCCACCCACCTCACCGTGCCTCTCTGCCCTACCTCTAACTCTTCCTCCTCTAGCCCCTTTTAGCTACGAAAACTTCTTTTGGTGAAGTCCACGCAGTCCGGTGCCGCCAGGGGGCTCTGTTGCCCTCCGAGCGCGGAGGTAGGAAGCATCAAACACAACAGAAAAAAATCGGTAGTAATTTCAGACAGAATCCTGAGGAGTCCTGGAACTGGAAATGACTCTAAAAGTGGTTACGGGGACACTATGGACCCTACTGTACAGGACTGTCAGGATGTCCGAGTCTTCGGGACTTCCTGGGGGTACGGGAAAACCCCTGGGGTGGATATCCTTCTATAACGAGGGGCTGAGTGTGTGTGGGTTGAGGCACCCCACTTCTGGAGGGGATTGGATGTGGGCATTGGTCCTCAGGACACCCTGGTGTGCGCATGGAGGCTTGGGAAGGGCACTGATCTGCCTCTGGTTCTGACTCTGCACTGTCTGACCCTCCAGTGCTTGTGTGACCTACAGTCAGGATGGGAACACAGGGACCTTACAGGTCATACGGATGGATAACAGGGTGCTTGTGCTCTCATTCGCCTGCTTGTCTTAGAGAAAGCGCAGTTAAAAAAAAAAAAAGACTTTATCAGTAGATTTTTCTGAGATCCATGTATTGAGATATGAAAGTCAGATTTTTGTTTGTTTGTTTTTGTTTTTTTTTTTGAGATAGGGTTTCTTTGTGTATCCCTAGCTATCTTGGAACTTGCTGTGTAGACCAGGCTGGCCTTGAACTCACAGAGATCCCCCTGTCTCTGCCTCCCCAGTGCTTTTAAAAAGGGAGGTTGTGCTGTGGATATCACTCTGTATCAATAAAGCGCTGATTGGCCGGTAGCCAGACAGGAAGTATAGGTGGGACTAACAGAGAGGAGAATTGAGGGAACAGGAAGGTAGAGGGGAGACTGGCTGGAGCCGCGGCCAGGAGAAGGAAGATGTAAGGTACCAGTAACCCACGAGCCACGTGGCAAAGTAGAGATTAATAGAAATGGGCTAAATATAAGAGTAAGAGCTAGACAATGATAGGCCTGAGCTAATGGCCAAGCAGTTTAAATAATGTAAGCGTCTGTGTGTTTATTTTATAAGTGGGCTCGGAGACTGGCGGGACTTGGGAGCTGGAGACTGGCGGGTGGCGGAGATTTGTCCTGACTGTGGGCACGGCAGGAAAACTCTAGCTACAAGGTTGTAATAGTCTCACTAGCCCATACGTGGTCTTAGGGCTCCACCTTGTCCCTTTCCGAAGGTCAGTGGGCACTAGGTACTCACAGTCCTGGCAGGAGTCAGGAACTCTTCTGTCTTGTGCAGTCCCCAGCAGATGGCTTTGAGTTGTAGATCTCTAACCTCCTGTGGGAACAACTGGCATTGCAGAGTAGCTTCGTCAACGACAGACATACAGCCTTGTCCTGCACCAGAGATGGGGAAGGCCTGGAACATCCATTTGTACGCTTGCAGCCTGGCTCTCACTGTGCAACCTGGTACTCTCTCCTAACCCTGGTTCCTTATCTTCACCCTGGTCTCCCATCCCCACACTGGTCCCCCATTCCCACCCTGGTCCCCCATCATCCCCTTCCCCATCTTTACTCTGCATCCCTATTATACAGGATTATCCTCCGAGCTAAACAGCCATCATCGCCCTCTCGTAAAAGATCATCCCATCTGGGCTTGTTGACTTTTTACATCCCCACACAGAAAGGCAGGGAGACCCTCACATCTTCATTGCCGGCAACTCTACCCTAAGAGCAGGTGGCCTGGGGAGGAGGCTAGAGCATACAGGCCGGGAAGACTGGTGAGGATACTCCATTTGTATGGCTATGGGAAAACCATCATGCCTTCTGGTTAAAGACTTTCTGGTGAGGCCTTTGGAGGGGCACCCACACTCTAGTCGGTCACCTGTCACCTATGCTCTATGAGGAAGCCCAATAAACTAACTGGTTCCCCAGAGCGAACTTTGGTGTAATCCCACCTCAGTTTGTTGTTGGGACCTTAGAAGAAGGGATAGACGTCTCCCCATGGGGAGAAATTTTAGCAACAACAGTCATCCCCTACCCTGGCCCTCCAACCCCGCCTTGGGCCCCTATCCTCATCCTGGCCTCCTCTCCCTATTCTGATTCCCCATCTCCACCCTGGTTCACTATCCCCATGTTTCCCCAGTTCTCACTCTGGTTCTTCACTTTCATCTCCGGCCTCCAGGGAGTCTCCTGAGCCCTTTGTTCTGATTCCTGATCAGAGAGTCACTGGGAAATTTCCACACTCTCAGAACAAACTGTGGTGACTTTCATATGTTTATAAAGGCCAATTGAGCATGTGGGGAGCTGTGGATGTTTCCATTAAATGCCCCAGTCTGCGTTTCTGGGCTTACTTAGAGAGCCCCATCAGTCTGCACGTAACTGGAGTCAAGGACTGTGTTTTATGCTTGAGAGGTGTGGGCCAACCTCATTGCAGAGGAGGCTACCTCAGAGCTCCAGATGTGGTGGTGGGTCAGACGCCCTCATTTCCCTGGGATGAACTGAACACTGGAGGCAAAGCTTCAACCCATCCTTCATCTACTTCCTCTTATGTTGACTGCCCTTCTGAGGTGGCGTGTCCTTCTCTGCATGCCTTTTGGAGGTGTGGATTGATCCATAAATAATATATAATGTTGTTTTGTGTGCTATAAAAATTTGCATAAATGGGATCACATTGCTGGATTCCCTCCTCACCTTCTTTCCCTCCGTACAGTGTGATGATTTGGGGATTCATCCGTGTTAATAAATGTGCCTCTAGTTTATTCATTAATGGTTGCGTGAGGGGAACGAGCTGTGGCTTATGTCTCTACTTGCATGTGGAGGTGATTTATGGACTTGCAAGTCCCAGCTAAGCCAAGGCCTGCCCTTGGGTGCTCTACTCTCCAGGAGCACCCAGCGATTCACACTCTGCTCTTCACCCAGCACTTCTAGGTGGGATGTGAAGCATTGCCAGTTGTTTATTTTATATTTGTCATTTGGTCAGGAAGGGACTCTCCACCTGACCCTCCAATGTGACAGCTTTCCTGTTTTTTTTTTTTTTTTTTTTGTGCAGGGTACAAATATACTCCAGGTACATGCTAAGCTGAGAGGTGTGTGTGTGTGTGTGTGGGTGATCGTTGGAGGGTGGCATGATCTAAGCTTGTGGTTTGAGGCATGGTCCTCTCCTAGAATTCAGGAGAGGACATCAAGGGGGAAGCATCTGAGACGAGAGAAGATGGAGACAGAATGCCCAGATGTGCAGCATGCAGCCACAGTAGTACTTTAGCTAAAGAGAATGAAAGAGGAAGCCCAGATTGAACCAAAGCGAGCAGAAGGAAAGGAAAAGTAAGGATGGGGGAAGAAAACAGGAAGCAATACAGAAAGTCAGCAGTCAGAGATTAGTTTTTCACAAGGCTCAGAGACTCAACAGGCCTTTAGCTAGATGAAGAGAGGGCTCAGATTCCTGCAATGAGGAATGAAAGACAGTCTCGTTAGGTATATGTTCAGCGAAAGAAACGGGAAGCGTATACCCCCAAAACTTCAAAACAGCTGTGAAAGAAATTAAATTCCTCCTAAGTAGATGGAAAGACGCCCTAAGGTCATGGATCATAGGTTTTAATGTTGTCAATATTGTTTAATACTCTCCCGGTTGGCCTGCAGAGTCAGTGCAGTCCCTATCAAAACCAAAGCTTTGTTTGCAGGCATGCAGAGAAAAAAAATCCATTCTAAAATCAATACGTGGGCTGGAGAGGTGGCTCAGTGGTTGCATCACTTGCCATCCAAGTACAAGGACTGAAATTCTGACCCCTGGGGATCCACGTCAGTGCAAGACCGGCATGGCAGGCGGCATACCGGCATTCAACCTTGGGGAAAATGGAGACAAGGGACTCTCAGATCGAGCTGGCTGAAGAGACCAGCCGTATCAGTGAGCTCTGGGTCTGGTTGAGAGATGGCCTCCGTGAATAAGATGGAAGAGCAACCGAGAGAGATTCCTGACGTCAGTCCCGGTCTTCTGCGTGCACACACACAGACCTGCACTTGCACCCCCATAGACACATGTGCACTCGTGCACATGGGGAAACTTGCATACGCATGTCTATACCACACACACCCATACACACACACAAAGGAAAAGTAAAAAATTAATAAGAACTTCAACTTGAGAGCCAAGGCGATCTTGAAAAAGAGCAGAGTTGAAGGACTCACACTTGCTTATTTTTTTTTTTTTTTTGGTTTTTTCGAGACAGGGTTTCTCTGTGTAGCTTTGCGCCTTTCCTGGAACTCACTTGGTAGCCCAGGCTGGCCTCGAACTCACAGAGATCCGCCTGCCTCTGCCTCCCAAGTGCTGGGATTAAAGGCGTGTGCCACCACCGCCCGGCCACACTTCCTTATTTTGTAATGTAGTATTTGGGCCCATGCACGCACTTGAGGCCAGAGGATGACGTTCGGTGTCCTGCTGTCTGTCTATCTGTCTATCTATCTATCTCCATCTATTCCCTTAAGACAGAGCCTTTCATGAATCTGGAGCTTACTAATTTTTTTTTGGCTAGGCTTATATCCAGCAAGCCCTAACAATCCTCCTGTCTCCACTTCACTCATCTCTGGGGTTACAGGTATAAGTGGCCACAGCAGACTTTTTTACATGGGTGCAGGGATCCAAACTCAGGTTCTCATGCTCCTGTAGGAAGGGTTCTTAACCATGGAGCCATCTCCCTAGATCCTCAGTTGCTTTTTTGACAGAGGTACGAAGACCATTATTGGGGGAAAAGAATTACTTTTCACCAAATACTATTGAGACAACTAGATAGTCACACACAAAAGAGTAAATCTGGATCTTTATCTCACATCATGTAAAAACTAAATCAAGGCAGATCAAAGATTTGACTGAAAGAAGTAAAACTCTGAAAAATCATAGAAGGAAACAGATCTTCCCAACCTTGGATTAGGTAATGGTTTCATGTGTATTTCTCTGAGACAGGGTTTCTCTGTGTAGCCTTGGCTGTCCTGGAACTCACTCTGTAGACCAGGCTGGCCTTGAACTCACAGAGATCTGCCTGCCTCTGCCTCCCAAGTGCTGGGATTAAAGGCATGGACCACCACCGCCTGGGTGGTAATGGTTTCTTAAACACAATACCTAAATCACAAGCAACAAGTGGAAAAGAGACCATGGACTCATTTAAAAGTAAAACCTCTTGAAAAGAAGATGTTGTCAAGGAAGTGAACACAATCCATATAACAGGAGAATGTGTTTGCACATGATATATCTGATAACAAGTTTATTTAAAAGCAAGGGCTATGGTTTTTCTTTTAAGTTTGGTTTTGTTGTTTTTTGGGGGGGTTGCAAGGGCAGAGGGTGGATTCATGGGGACAGGGAGATAAGTGGGAATGGAATACATGATGTGAAATCCTCAAAGAATCAATAAAAGTTAAAAAAAACCCCAACAAAACCATGGACTAGAGAGAAAGATGGTTCAGGGATTAAGAGTGCTTGCTACATAACCATGAGCATTTGAGTTCAGATCCCAGCACTCATCTAGGAAGCTTGGCATTTAGCACATGTCTGTAATTCTAGCTCTGAGGGTGGTAGAGGATCTCTGAGGTTTGCTGGCTTATAGCCTAGCCAAGAAAATATGAGCCTCAGGTTCAGGGAAAGTCCTTGCTTCTAAAGACTATGTGGAGAGTGATAGAGAAGATTTCACATCCTCTTCTGGCCTCTGTATGCATGCATAGCTGAATACATCTGTGCACACACACACATATGCATACACTTGCATGCAAATCTCCAAAACATGAGTGTTATATAAAGTCCTATCTCATTCAATAAATTGAATGAGAAAGATTGATTTAACAATGAGCAAAGGATCTGAAAAGAGTTCTCTCTAAACACAATATGTAAATGGCAAGTAAGGACATGAAGATATTTTCAACATGACTACCCACCAAGGGTGAGCAAATGAAAACCACAAAGAGTAACCCTTTCAACTCCTGAGGATGGCTGCACTCTAGGAGGCAGACAGAAACAACTGCTGTAAGAATGTGGAGAATGTCAAATGGTGCCACCAGCTTTAGGAAATTCTAGAAGATCCTGAATGGTCAAAGGCAGGATTACTAGATGCGATGGTTAGTCTTTTATTTTATTTTATTTTTTTTTGTTTTTTTGAGACAGGGTTTCTCTGTGTAGCTCTGCGCCTTTCCTGGAACTCGCTTTGTAGACCAGGCTGGCCTCGAACTCACAGAGATCCACCTGACTCTGCCTCCCGAGTGCTGGGATTAAAGGCGTGCGCCACCACCGCCCGGCTAGTCTTTTATCTTTAAAGATGTACTTAAATGTTATGTGTGTGGGTGTTTTGCCTGCTTGTGTGCCTGTGTACCACATGTATGAAAGTCCCTGCTGAGGCCAGAAGAGATCATTGGTCCCTTGGAAATGGAGTTACAGACAGTTGTGAGCCATCATGTGGGTGCTGGGAATTGAACCCCAGTCCTCTGTAAGAGTAGCCATCTCACAGGGTGGTGGTGGCGCACACCTTTAATCCCAGCACTCGAGAGGCAGAGGCAGGTGAATCTCTGTGAGTTCGAGGCTAGCCTGGTCTACAAAGCAAGTTCCAGGAAAGGCGCAAAACTACATAGAGAAACCCTGTCTTAAAAAACCAAAAAAAAAAAAAAAAAAAAAATAGCCATAGCACCAATCTTTATATCTATCTATCTATCTATCTATCTATCTATCTATCTATCTATCTATCTATCTATCTATCTATCTATCTATCTATCTATCTATGTGTGTATGTGTGTGTGTGCGTGCTGTGGACCTGAGAATACATGTGTACTTGTGAATGCACATTTGGAGGCCAGAGGAGGATGGGTGTCTTTCTTCATTGCTATCTGCTGTATTGTCTTGAGAAAGGGTCTCTTACTGAATGGACCAGAAACTCACTGTTATAGAGAGGCTGGCCAATGTAGCTCTGTTCACCCCCCAGTACTGGGGTTACAAGCATGCAAAGCCTTGTTTGGCTTAATTTTTCTTCCTATGAGAATTTCATGCATGTATATAATTATTTAAAAATTTGTTAGTGTTTGAAAATTTCCTTTATGAGTACGGTGTTTATATAATTCCCCCCTCCTTTCTTTCCCATCCTTTTTATTCAGTCCAGGACTTCAGCAATGGGATGGTACTGCCGCATTTAGGGTTGGTTTTTTCACCTCAGTTAATCTGGTCTAGACACTACCTCACAGACATGCCTGGAAGTTTGTCTCCTGGGTGATTCTAGGTCTTGTCACACTGACAATCATTACTAACCTCACAGTGCCTCATGATGGGGAAGCCCAGGAGGAGGAATCAAGGGCAGGAATGCTCTGTTCTGACCTGGGAGGGGAGGGAGAGAGGTCTCAGCCCCTGCATGTTTTAGAACTAAAAAGTGGGTGATAACGATAGTCAGAACACCATACAGAACTCAGCTATGTCCCAGCAGGGGTGGGGACCTAGAGTCTGGAATGGATCTGGGTGGGGATGACCAAAGTCTCTCAGAGCTGATTAGAGGGTATAGACCCTGACCTGGATACTGATGGCTCCATGGCCCTGGGAAGGTCCCTTGGTCACCCTGAACATCGATTCTATCTATCCAACGGCAGTGAGTGGCCACTCATGTGTTCACATTTGGTGTGGTAACCCCTCTGGTTCTAAGGGTCCTTGCCTCTGGGAGGTCTTCCTTGGGCTGCTGCCCTCTACAGGGCTTTCTGGACACTGTTGGGCACAGAGCTTGCAGGAGGTCTATAGCTCTGGATAGTGTGACAGCAAGACATGGATCCTCGGGTGGAAACAGGTGAGGTAGGGTCTACAGGGTGAAGTGATCAGGATGACCAAAGAAGGCTTCACGGAGGTCACTAACACAAAACCAAACAACCTCTCAAGGTTGGAGAAAAAGGTGCTCCAGGCAGAAGCCGTAGGTCCTGGGTTCCTGAGATGTCTTGTAAGGCTGAAGGTTGTGTATGTGAATCTCAGGGTTCCAGGGTCCCAAATGAGGAGCCTGGAAGGTTGGGATCTCCTAGTGAGGGCAGAGGCAGGTGGGTCACTGGTCAGCAGGGAAGTATTCTCCTAGCCTCTTAAGGATGGCTTGAGGCTTAAACAGAGGTGGATAAGCTGTGTGGCAGGGTGCACTTCTTTAGGGGTGGAGACTCGCTGCTGGTTTTTCAGGAGCCCAAGAGGAGGACAAGGCTTGCTGTGGGAGTCCCCCACCATGAGCCTAACCCCACACACTCCAATGGTGGCTTCTCAGAGTTATGGCTGGTGCCTACTTACTGTGACCTGGGGACCCACCTGCATTAGGCCTCAGGATCACAGGATGTTCCAGTGAGAGGCAAGTGCTTCCTGCAGGTGGGGAACCCACCAAGAGTTTGAGGTGAAAAGATTTATCAACACACAGTGTCTTTTGACAAAACAAGGCATTTGCTCTAAGTGATATTTGCAGCTGAAAGAGAACTCAACTTTTCAGATCTGTAATCTGAGCCTATTCAGAAACCCACCCCCAAGAGGCCTCATCCTGTGTTTTATGAAATAAAGTCAAATTTGCCAACACATTTCCTTATATCTCTGTTTGGGAAGAGGATATGAATAACCAGGCTTGGTAGAAACTGCTTGCTGATATAGATACACAGCTGTGAACTATTCCCAGCGGAATCAGCAGCAGCCCCCAGATGCCAGGTCTGGCTTTGGGATCAGGATGTATGACCTTGGGCCTGCAGAAGTAGCAGCGCAGGAGGGACCAGGGTTGCTCTGCAGGGCCCAGGGACACGGTCTTCATTTTCATTGTGTTTGGGGACATGGATAACTGTCAGCCTGGGAGAGAGAGAGGGGGACAGGATAGAGGAGAGAGAGAGAGAGAGAGAGAGAGAGAGAGAGATGTCTGAATCTACTTCAGAGGGATGCTTGTTGTTAATGACAATTCTTGGGTCCAGGAAATACTTTCTTTAATGGGAGTCAGGCCTGCAGCATTCCAACCTTAGGCTACTGTCATGGCTTTATCCTGCCACTGTTTGGAGGTGTCTACCTCATATCCTTCCACATCCTCTGACAAGTTGGGATCTGATCCCTTAGAACTATAGGCTCCTCTTCTCAGGTTCTCTCCAGTCTGTGTTGCTACTATCTGGAGCATGATGCCCAAGCAGGAAAGCACCCAGTAGCCAGGAAGTGTGTTGATCTCTTGTGGTGATATCCTAGAGACCATCAGACCCCAGACAGGATGGGGTCCCTGAACCCACTCTGACCCTTTTGGCCTTTGGACACCAGAATGGCCAGGAGCCTGAAGTTTGTGTGATGGATGGTGCTGTAAGGCCAACTTTGGCCTTTGTAGAACCCTCTGCTTCCAACCTGGCCATGTCCTTCACATCCACGTCTAGTGTGAGATGCCCCGATATTGCACCACAGTGTTGAGCAAGTGCCTAGCCACACCTGAGCACGGCCGATCAGCACCACGGACAGCGTCCCTCCCTGCAGTGCATAGATTTCACTTTCTGATTCTGGAATTGGTCACTTGATTCTTACAGGTGTTGTTTCCTGCCCTCCCTCCCTCCTTGAACACTCTTCACCTAGATCTGATCTCTGGAGGCCTGCCCTGTCACAGGCAGTGAGCCTGTCTTCATGTATTGCACTGGTTGTACTTATATGTATTTTACAATGAAGTCATCAGGGGTGAGTTGGGTTGGGGGGTGGGCAAAGGTCAAGATTCACATTTCCATAACTGGTAGCAGAAAGGGAGTTCCCTCCAAGGAGGGCTGGGAATGTAGCACCAGATCTCAGTGGTGTCTCTGAAATCATGGTGGTGACAGGGTCCTGCAGAGGACACACCTCTGCTCTCACACCCACCTGTCCTTTCTTGCCTAGGCCTGAGTGTTGTGTGGATGTCCATCCTCCAAGAAGCTGTGTCTGCCAGGCCTTAGGGATCACTCTGAGGTCGCCACAGGGAGAAGCTTGGTTTTCCTCTTGCCTGAGATGCACACAGACCAGCAGAGGGCAGACCTTTCTCAGCAATGAGCTGCATTTCTCAAATGTGGCCACAGCTTCTGAGGACTGCAAATGAGCGTGTGCACCTGAAGGACCACAGCTGGGACTTTGGGAATCGTCAGGCAGGGAAGGCCATGTGGGTGTTGTAAGGCAGAGCAAGGTGTGCGAGGGGACCCGTAGATTCTGTGCGTCACCCTGACAGTAAGGATGTCAGTTGTGAGAGTTGCTTCTGAGATGGAGCATTGATGGAAGTCTCCTTAGCCAGCTCTGCAAGCTCCTCCCCATAGCAGACCCTCCTCTACAGTACAGCTGCCCGTCGTCGTGAAGAGCTGTCTCTGTGGAGAAGCAGATGCTGGACTTGCTTGAGGCTCTGCAGTCTCTGCCACAGCAGGTGTACACCCCCACAGTCATTCGCAGTAGGCAGGAGGGTGGTGCCAGGCCTGCAGTGGGGTCCACACATTTTTAAATGAGTGCCCAGCATCATTCTTGCTCTTCCTCAGATGCAAGGTTCCCTCTTCCTGTTGCCCTCTCCTCAGGTAGGTTGCAGGGTCTGTTCTTCCCTGACAAATGTGCCCACTCACCCTGCCTGGTTATCTCTGCTCCAGATAGATTTCTCTTTTGAGGTCTGGGGGCTTTGGAAACATCTAAACTCCCCTGTGCCTGGCCCCAAGTCAACAATTAGCCTTGTTTAGATTGACTGAGCAGTTTCAGATGACTGGTATGTAACTTGGCTAAGGGGTTAGTGAGTTCCTGGAGGTGTTTGGCAGAGCTCAGGGCCGTATTTGGATGGAGAGCATGTGCATGGTGGGGTCATTAGGAAGCCTACCTGCTTCAGAGCTGTCTGGGGTTCTGTTTCACCTCCTGTGTTTCTGTCATGATGGGTTGTTTCGTCACTGGCTCAAGAGCAGTGGTGTCCATGAAGCATGGACGGAACCCTCAAACTCTTAGCCAACACAAATCCTGTCTCAGGTATGTTGTGACAATAACAAAGCTAACAGACACATGCTAAACAAAGTGACAGCCACCAAAGGAATAGAACAGAAGGCCTGTACTGGTCCTCTCCACAGAGCTGCTGCCCGGGCATCTGGACTGACTTCTGCCCTATCATTTCCCAGCCCGGCTCTCAGTGCTGATAACTTCTCTTCTCTCTGCCCCGAGACTGTCACTCAGGCACATAGGCAGTGTGCAAAAACATTCACTTTTTGGAAAAAAAAGGTGACAGTCTTACAATACTGTCCTTTGTGTGTGGCCACGATGGTAACACTGAGACCGACTTGGGTCTTTGAGAACAGAACTCACCGACCAGTGCCCCTTGAGCTCTTGATTTAGAAGAGTTGGCACCCGAGGCTGCATCACTCACGAGATTTCAGCCCTGCTGGGAACAGGGGCCTAACTGGGAAGGAAATGGCTTCTCCCTGGTCACACAGGGCTCACACTCTGGCCGAGAGAACAGGGGAGCAGATGTGTAATCCTGGTCCTGTGAGTCAAAGGCTGCAGTGCTGAGTGGGGTGTAACGGGGTCTAGGAGGAGGACAGCAGCTCAGTCTGGCAGCTCCTAGAGGAACACAGGAGGATCAGGACAGACGGTTTCTGAAGGAGGGATTAGAGTGTATCAAGTTCTGGAGATAGATGACTCTGAATGCATTGCTTAGTAACTCCAGTGACCATTACTAGAGACCTCTTCCCACCCCAAATCCCAGGTGTGCAAGCTGCCTGAGCACAGCACAGGGCCTGACTGTTCTTCTGCCCACCAGGAATTGGGAACCTGGTTCTTCTGTCTGTGATTCCTCCATATTCTATAGGGTTCTAAAGTTGTGCTGAGATCTCCTCTGTCCAGATAGAGAGGAAAAGAGTCCAAGAGACTATAGAGAGTCTCAAGGACCAGGATGGAAATGGAGTTCCTAATACCTATGAGGCTCTTTTTATCAGAACCCTAGGCATCTCTATACCATAGGATGCTCTAGGAGATGCTATGTGTCTGTGTCCAGGTATGAGGGAAAGTAGGTTTGGGGACCTGCTGGCCTGTTGCTGCCATACTAAACCCTCCTGACTAGCACACAATGGCTTCACTGTCACGTTTCTCACACGTAGAACCCATCCCTAAGGTCTCCATTGGATCACACATAGGTTTAAGTCCCGGGTCCCTGAGATAGCTCTTTTGGATATACAGAAGCTGCAAAATGGAAATTCCACTTGCAATTATTCAGATTTCTGAATGGCTAAATGCATAAATTAAATAGAGGAAAGTTTTAAAAAAATATAAATGGGAGGCTTGCACAGAAAATCTAGCAGTGTGTTCAAAGAATGCCAGAGATTAGGACCCCATGGGAATTTATGCTTGAATGAAAGGATGGTTTGACAAATGAACTTTGGTCAATGGGAGAGACACTATTAACAGAGTGAAGGAAAGAAGCCAGATGATAGAGGAGAAGCCTTTGAACAAACACAAAACCTGATAAAAAAACAAAAAAGCCCCACAAACTAGGATCAGAATGAAACTACCTCAGCACAATCAAAGCCATGTGTGAAAAGCCTGCAGTGAACATACTCAGTGGTGGAAGATGGAAAGTTTCCCCTTGAGGTCACGTGTTATGTAAAAAAATCCCTAAAACTCTACAAAAAATCTGTTAGAAGTAATAAGTGAATGCAGCATAACTGCACAACACAAAGCCAGCTACTTCCTGTACACTTGCAACAGACAATAAGAAAATAGTTTAGAAAAAAATCTTTTTGTAGTAACATGATAAAAAAATAAAATTCTTAGATTTTAACTATACCAAAGAAATGAAAGATTTGTGCAGTGAGAAATACAAAGCACTTTAAAAAATAAGCAGAAAGATATCCCATCCTTATTGACATCTTAACTATAATGGGTTCAGTTAGTTAAGACATCAGTATTATCCAAGGCAGTCTGCAGATTCAGTACCATTCCTCTTAAAATCTCAATGGATTATTTATTTATTTATTTATTTTTTACTGAAAAACCAAAACCCAAACCCAAACCAACCAACCAACTAAAAAAACCGAACCAAATCAAACCAAAAACCAAACAAACCTAACCAAACTAGAAAAAAGAAAAACCCATTCTAAAAATTTTAGAATCTCAAGGGACTCTGAAGAGCTGAAACACCCAATGACGGGGAGACTTGGATGACACACACTTTCTGACCACAAGGGCTTCGCGCTGTGCTGTAATCACATCAGTGCAGCTTTGCTGTGTCTGGAATGTCTTGAAAGGCTTGGCTCCCAGTTTGGCACTAATGGGACCTAAGAGGTGGCACCTGTTGGGAAGACTTCAGGTCATCGGGGCCCTTTGAAGGCGTCCTTGGCCCCTCTTGCTCCTGCCTTGCTTCTCAGCTGCCACAAGGAGCTTCCTTCTTCCTGTGTTCCTGCCATGATGGGTTGTTTTATCACAGGCTCAAGAGCAGTGGTGTTCACAAAGCATGGACAGAACCCTCAAAACTGTTAGCCAACGGAAATCCTGTCTCAGGTATGCTGTGACAATAACTAAGCTGATGAACACATGCTAAACAAAGTGACAGCCACCAAAGGAATAGAACAGAAGACAGCTTCACATACACGATCAAATGGCTCTGGACAGAGCGGTATAAACCACTGAACGATGAAAGGACAGCCTGTTCACCGGTCTACTGAGACACCAGCTACCTGCATATAAAAGAATGAAACCCAACCTTCACCTAGAACCATGTGTAAAAATTAACCAAAATGAATCAAAGACCAAACATGAGGATCAAGACTCTCAGAAGGAAACAGAAGTGAAATGCCGTGTGGTTTATTAGGACGATGAGTTCCTAGATAGGGCACAAAAGGCAGAGAAAGGAAGAACAGGCAAACCGGATGTCACTGAAACAAACAAACAAAAAAACCAACCCTTTTATGTATCAAGGAACACTATTAAAAGAGTGAGAAGGGTAATGTATGTGCTGTGAGAGAGCTGATGGGAGATTAATGTTCTGAATATACAAAGAACTACTACTCGACAACAGAAAAACCCACGCAATTAAAGTACAGGCAAAGGAGTTGACCAAGCATTTCCTTGGAGGGGATAAACAAGTGTCCAATAACATAGGGGATGCTCAACATTATTAATCACCAGGGAAGTGGAAATAAAACCCAGAATGGATCTAGTGGTGGGGAGGAGATGATGGTAGGCCCTGTGCATTTCACCAAACACACGGTGCACAGCTGTTGTGGAAGAACTCCATGGTGGTCACTAACATCATTAGGATCACTAACAAGTCCATTTCTGGGTTCACACTATTCTCGAAATAATCAGAAGCAGAGACTTAAATAGTCTGTCCACTCACACTCAGAGCAGCAGCATTCACAGCCCATTGAGTGAGTGGAGAATGTGACAGCCACTGTATGACAGAGCATCACACAGTCTCAGAAGGGAAGGAAGTCAGACACACACTGCAACGTGGATGGACCTTGAAGATGTGTTGTAACACGAATCTTAAAAGGTTTTATTAATAAAACAAAAAAACCCGAGTCAGATATTGGGGTGAAAGCTGAAAGATCAGAGAAACAGAACAAGCTAGCCACAATCTTACCTCTATGAAATCCTCAGCCTCTAGAGAGTGAGTTCCTGTTTCCTCATGCTTTATATACTTTTCTCCACCCTGCCATCACTTCCTGGGATTAAAGGTGTGTGCCACCACTGCCTGACTCTGTTCCCAGTGTGGCCTTGAACTCACAGAGATCCAGATGGATCTCTGCCTCCCAAGTGATAGGATTAAGGGTGTGTGTGTGTCACCACTGTCTGGCCTCTATGTCTAATCTAGTGGCTGGCTCTGTCCTCTGATCCTCTGGCGAGCTTTATTGGGGTACACAATATATCACCACAATGTGTCAAGTGAAATAAGCAGACTCAAAGGAAGATGTACAACATGGCTCCAAGTCTGAGGGTCCCTAGTGTCATCAAACTTAAGGACAGAAAGTGGAATGGGGACTTCTCAGGCTAGAGTATATGGAGCTGGTTCAACAGGGACAGAATTTTAGCTTTGAAGATGATAATAACCACTGGACTCAGGGCAGCAGCATCTCAGTGGTTGCTGGGCCAGCAGGAGCTGGGATGAGGAAGAGCGTGGTGGCCTAGCATGTTGAGGTGTTTACTGGGTCAGTTTCTACAGGATGAGAGGAACAGTGGGAGCCAGGTACTCAGTAGTGGCCACCACACAGTTCCAGGGGTGGTGGGGGTAGTGCTGAATATCACATAGTTCAGAGTTCACGAGTAAATAGTTACTTAAGAGGTAAAAAGCCCAATTGAAAATGCTTTAATCTTTTAGTCTTTTTAAGTTTCTGCTTCCCTATTCTAAATTACCAGTGGTGGTGATGGCGGTGTGCTTAGATGCTCATGTGGGAGACACATATCTTGCATATGTGTGTGGGGCCAGAGGTCAACCTCTGGTGTTGTCCTTCAGGTACTGCCCACCTTTAGTTTGAGAGAGTTTCAAACTGGCCAGGAACTTGATGAAGCAGATTCGACTGACCGGCACTAACCCCAGGGGTACACTGCCCTAGCATTGGGATGACAAATTAGGAGCCACTACATCAGGCATTTTAAAAATGTGGGTGAGGGATCAAATTCAGGTCCTCAAGCACTTAACTAACTTAGTGATCTCCTGAGGCCCTGCTGGGACTTTTAAAGAGCTGCAGTGTGTTTGTGTGGAGGGAGAAAGAGAAGGCTGGTGCGTGTGTGTGTGTGTGTGTGTGTGTGTGTGTGTGTGTGTTCGTGTTCTAGGGGATCCAATGCCCTCTTCTGACCTCTACAAGCACCAGACATGCTTGTGATGCACATACATACACACAGGGAAAACACTCATAAAACATATAAAATAAAATAAATCAAGAAAATTAAAAAGGATGTTAATTTTAAGTAAAATGTACAAAACTCTTCTTTTTTTCAGTTTTTTTTAGTGTGTGTGTGTGTGTGTGTGTGTGTGTGAGAGAGAGAGAGAGAGAGTGATGTGGATATGTGCCCAGAGCCCATGTAGACCAGTAATACCAGATTTCCTTGGAGCTAGAGTCATAGGTGATCATCAGCCACCTGATACAGATGCTGGGAACTGAAGTTGGGTCCTTCTCGAGAATAGGATGTGCTCTTAAACACTGAGCCAATTCTCCAGCACCTCTAAAATTCTTAAAGGCAACTTACATAATGCATGATACAACTTTTTTGTTTATTTATTTTTGGAAACAGAGTCACATGTGCCCATTGCTGGTCTTGAACTCATTGTATAGTTGAAGATGATTTTGAACTTCTGGCCTTTCTGTCTCCACCTCTTGAGTGCTGGAATCACAGGAGTGCACCACCATGCTAGGGAAGCAGTCCACTGAACTTCACCCAAAGCCCATGATGGTGCAGCATGTAAGAGTTGCATTTATTTACTCTTTTCTCTTCTTAGGGGGCATCTGGAATAGTGTTCAACAGATGTGAGCAAATATTGAATTACTTTTCTTTGTTTTTGCTCAGTAAGACTTTAGTATTTATTTCTTTTCTCTCATATTGCCTTAAGATTTTTATAATGAGCAATGTACTATTTTAAAAATTTAGGTAACCTATTTTTAAGAATTAGGGTAACTACTAGAAATTGGATGTATAACTTTCAAAATGGAAAAAAAACAGAAGAAAGAAAGTTCAACTCACAACTGGCAGGAAAAAGTCAGGAAAAAAGTCAGGCAGGCATAGAAAATAGGGCAAATGGAGAAGGGCTGAAGTGGCCTCAGGGTATCTACTGCTGTCATAAATGGAAGCAGGTTAGAACTGGGTGAACTTGAAGCTAAGCATTGAAATTGCTGTAGCTCTAGCAGTGTGTTTTACTTTTTTATTTTAAAGATTTACTTTTAGTTTTCATTTATGTCTCTCTCTCTCTCTCTCTCTCTCTCTCTCTCTCTCTCTCTCTGTGTGTGTGTGTATGTGTGTATCTGTCTGTCTGTCTCTGTGTGTATGCTCATGTGTGTGCAGTGCCATCAGAGGCCAGAAGGGGGCGTCATGCCCTCTGGAGATTGAATTATAGGAGGTCGTAAGCCATCTGACATGGTACTAGGAACTGAACTCAGGTCCTTTGTAAGAGCAGGAAGTTCTTTTCACTGCTAAGCCTTCTTCAGCTTCTCTGTCAGTATTTAAAAGGAGAGACGTGAAATACAGAGTGAAACAGCATTCATTAATAACACAGCCCATGCTCCTGGCCTCTCCTGCTCTCTGTGGGTCAATGTGGCTGTGTGCTCGCAGAGGGGGAGTCCCTTGGGGGACAGGAGGAGAAACAAGTTCTGAAGGTGGCAGTTGTTTATGCTGCTGCAGTGAATGTTTTAAAACAGCCACAGGGACGGAAACATGAGTTAGCTTAATCCTTCCATAGCGTGAACAATCATCACATCATAGAGCAGTCGTGTTTATACACACCTGTTTCTTGTCAGTGAAAAAAAGGAAACTTTCTGATATTAGTATCAGATGAAATAAAATTCAAGAGAAAAATCAGCAAAATGGGACAAAAGTGTTTTATTTTCCCCTGACACTTTAGAAGTCTAGTTCATGGAGAACATATAACTGAAGACAATGGTGGCGGTCTGTTTAGCATGCTTTCTCATGATCCTGCCTCCCCTCTGCCTCCCCAAAAGTTTCAAACAAAAGCAAAAAGTGACGAGGATTGTAAGATCTCTTGCTGCTTCCTTGCATGGCGTGAGCAGAGTCTAGAGGAGGGTGTTGGATCCCCTAGCCCTAGAGTTACAGGTGGTGGTGAGCCCCCTGTGTGGGTGCCAGGAACCAAACCTGGGTTGTCTGCAAGAATAGCAGCAGCTTTTGGTTGCGTAGACTTCCTCTTGTACCTCTACTTTTTTTTTTTTAAAGATTTATTTATTATGTATACAGTGCTCTTTCTGCATGTATGCCTGTGGGCCAGAAGAGGGCGCCAGATGTCATTACAGGTGGTTATGAGCTACCACGTGGTTGCTGGGAATTGAATCCAGGACTTCTGGAAGAGCAGCCAGTGCTCTTAACCCCTGAGCCATCTCTCCAGCCCAGTACCTCTACTTTTTAAAGAATTATTTACTTATTTATTTTTTGAGACAAGGTCTCACTATGTTGCCATGATTGGCCTAGGACTTTCTTTACATACTAGACTGGCCTTAAACTCCTAGGGATCCACCTGTCTCTGCCTCTGAATGCTGAAAAAACAAAAACAAACAAACAAACAAAAACTAACTTGGTAAATATTCATTGTTCATGGTGACAAGTTTCATAAAGACATTTTCACACAGGGATATTGTATGCCTTGACTATATTCACTCACCCACTCTCCCCTTCATCTCCCCTCTCCAGTCCCCTTTGCTCATCGATTTCCGTTTCTGCTTCATGTCATATAAGGATCACCTTGAATATCTTCCTCCGTTGCTCTCCACCTTATTTTTTGAGATAAGGTCTCTCCTATGAACCTGAAACTCATTGATTCCTCTTCAGTGGCTGGCCAGAAAATCTCAGGATCTTCCTGTCTCTGCCTCTCCAGCACTAGGGTTACAGACATTAATCACCATATCCATCTTTTATGTTAGGAATCAGTTCTCTCCTTCCACAATGTGGGTCCCAATGATGAGACTCAGGTCATTGGACGTGGCAGCAAGACCTTCGACTTTCTGGGACATTTTGGCCCTATTTTTAGGTTGTTTTGGAGGGACCTCCACTCTGATTTCCACAGTGGCTGCACTCATTTACATTCCCAGAGCCATGTGTAGCTCCCAAACCATTGCCAGTGGCTGTTTTCTTAATGGCAGCAGTTCTGATCGGAGTGAAATGGGACCTCAACATCTCAATGTAGTTTAAATTGCATTTCTCTGGTGGCTAAAGATGTTGAACATTTTTACATGTTTGTTGACCGTGAGCTTTGCCTTTTAATTTTTAATTTAAATTTTATGTGTATGAGTGTTTTGCCTGTATAGGTGTATGTTCACTATGTGTGTTTGGTATCCATGGGGGCTAGAAAAGGGCATCGGATCCCCTGGAATTGGAGTTACAGATGGTTGTGAGCTACAAGGTGGGTGCTGGGATGGAACCCAGATCCTCTGGAAGAGCAGCAAGCTCTTAAGGGTTGAACCATCTTTCCAGCCATAATTGTCTTGTGAATTCTTTATGTATTCTGGATATTAATCCTCTCCCAGATGTACAGTGAGCAAACATTTTTTTTTTGCCTTTTCTTCAGACTGTCTCTTTATTCGATTGCTTCCTTTGCTACGCAGAAACTTTTTAATTTATGTAGTCACATTTGCCAATCCTTGCTTTTATTCTCTGAGTTACTGTACTTTTAAAACAGTCCTTGCTACACTAGTTTCTTGAAGCATTTTTTTCTTAATGCTTTTACTTAACACTTTTAGAGTGTTGGGTCTTACATGAAGGACTTTGATCTATTTTGAATTGCTTTTTTGTACAAGATGAGGGGCAGGGATTCTGTCTGCCTGCAGGCCAGAACAGGGCACCAGATCTCATTATAGATGGTTGTGAGCCACCATGTGGTTGCTGGGAATTGAACCCAGGACCTTTGCTGGAAATTGAACTCAGGTCCTCTGGAAGAGCAGCCAGTTCTCCTAACCTCTGAGCCATCTCTCTAACCCCCCCATCCAGTATTGCTTTCTATTCTGAATCTTTTCTGCTTCTCTTTGAGTTTTAGAAATTTTTTTTTACCTCTGTGCTGAATGTCATTGGAATTTTGATGGTGGTTGCATTGAATCTGGAGATTGCTTTTGTTAACATAGTCATTCTTAGGATATTTAATTATAAGTTTGTCTATCCACAAGCATGGGAGGTCATCTTCAGCCTCATTCTTCACCATTCAAAATTTTTATTGTAAGGTCTTTCATCTCCCTGGTTAGGTTTATTCCAAGGTACTAGTTTTCACTCTAGTGTGAAAGGATTCTTTTCCTGATATTCCCCCCTGCCCGACATGTTCATTATTGACATATGGGAAGGGTACTAATTTTTGTGTGTTGATTTTTGTGTTCTGCCACTTTGCTGAAGGTGTTTATCAGCTCTCAGAGCTTCCTGGGGGGCGTCTCAGGGTCTCTCTCTCTTTCTTAAATTCTTTTATTTATTTTATTTCATGTGTATGGGTGTCTTGCTGCATATATGTCTGCACCATGTGCACGATAGTGCCTGTGGAGGACAGAAGACAGTGTTGAATTCCCTGGAACTGGGAGTTATGGATGGTTGTGGCCTCCATGTGGGTGCTGGCAACTGAACCCAGATCCTTTGCAAGAGTAACCAGTGCTCTTAATTACTGAGCCATCATCTCTCCACCCACAAGGTCTCTTGTGTATAGGATCATGTCATCTACAAATGGGAATTATGTGACTTCTTTCTGTTTTTGTATCTCCTTCCTTCCTTCCTTCCTTCCTTCCTTCCTTCCTTCCTTCCTTTCTTCCTTCCTTCCTTCCTTCCTTCCTTCCTTCCTTCCTTCCTTCCTTCTCTCTGTCTCTCTGACTCTCTCTGTCTCTGTCTCTCTCTCTCTCTTTCCATCTTTCTCTCTTTGTCTTATTGCTCTAGTTAAGACTTCAAGTACTATACTGAAAAAGAGTGGAGAAACTGGGTGTCCTTATCTTGTTCCTGAATTTAGTGGGTGTGCTTTGAGTTTTCTCCCATTTAGTACAAATGTTCGATAGAAGTTTGTTGTATAGAGCCTTGATTATTTTGAGTTTCTTCAGAGATTTTTATTGTGAAGAGATGCTGGACTGACTTTGTTAAAGGCCTTTTTCTGTCACGTGATTTCTGTCCTAAGGTCCATTTGTGATGTGTGATGTGTTGCATCTGTTGGTTTGCATATGCTGAACCATCCTTGCATTCCTGGAATGAAACCAACTTGATCATGGTGAGTGAGTTTTTGGATATTGTCTTAGGTGGGGTTTCTATTGCTGTGAAGAGACACCATGACTATGGAAACTATTACAAAGGAAAACATTTCATTGGGGTGGCTTACAGTTTCAGAGTTTTAGTCAGTTATCATCATGGCAGGACATGGTAGCATGCTGGCAGACATGATACTGGAGAAGGAGCCGAGAGTACTACATCTTGATCTGTATGTAACAGGAAGTGAACTGAACAAGGTGTGGCTTGAGCATAGGAGACCTCAAATCCCACCCTCACAGTGACACACTTCCTCCAACAAGGCCACACCTCCTAATAGTGCCATTCTCTTTGGGGACCATTTTCTTTCAAACCACCACAGATAGGTTGTTGAGTTAGGTTTGCCATTTATTTTGTTGAGGATTTTTTTTTTGTTATGTACACAGTATTCTGCCTACGTGCATGCTTGCAGGCCAGAAGAGGGCACCAGATCTTATTACAGATGGTTGTGAGCCACCATGTGGTTGCTGGGAACTGAACTCAGGACCTCTGGAAGAACAGCCAGTGCTCTTAACTGCTGAGCCATCTCTCCAGCCTGAGGATTTGTTTTTGTGTGCATCCATTCATTATGTGAGAGGAGAGGAGGGTCTCTAGAAACCCACTGAATGAAATTCCAAAGTCTTCCAGAATCTTCTACATAGTCATGACTAGGAGAGTTGAAGTGCAAATCTTCTTTGAGAAACCCACACCTGTACTCCCAGGTATGGTTTGTTGTTCTTTGAAACATGTCTTTTTTTTCTGTTTTTAATAAACTCCAACTCTGCTTTACACTGACTTATCCTGAAATTTCTTTCAAAAAAAAAAAAAAGTCGCAGGTTTGCCTGAGTGAAGGTCTCTACAAAGAACTCCCCAGGTGGCTGCCAGGGGCAATGTGGCTTGTGCCTCGGTCCTCACCACATCTGACATCCTACACTGGCTTCTACCATGACAGGTTGGAGGACAGAGGTTCATGAAGACAATCTGCTCTCACAT
Source organism: Peromyscus nudipes (assembly GCA_902168325.1). Taxonomy (NCBI): domain Eukaryota; kingdom Metazoa; phylum Chordata; class Mammalia; order Rodentia; family Cricetidae; genus Peromyscus; species Peromyscus nudipes. The sequence goes on along the minus strand of CABHPH010156757.1, from coordinate 31,065 downwards.
AGGATCTTCAGTCAAAGAAGACGGGGCCATTTATGTTGGCTTTCCAGATGATTGCAGATACTCAGCTGAGACTGAGCCTCGGTGAGCAGGTCACCATAGTCTGGGCTCTGAAGCTCATTGGTTACACCCAGGCCCACAGTTGCATTTGGAGACTGGAAGGACCTTCTACACATGTGATCTTGAGCCTGGCTGAGACCTTAGCGCACCCTGCCTTGGTTATTTTGAAAACATTCGCCAAAGAAGCTTGTGGAGCATCCAAAGGTCAACACACTTCACTAAACAGTGTTGAAACCCACTCTATGTCTGCCCAGGTCATCATAAGGGGTTTTAGCTCTCAGAGGCTAACAAGTTTTGATGAAGATCTTCGAAGATGTTTACTTTTTCTTAAAGATTTAAATTTTGTCCTTAGTGACAATCCATCAGTGTTTTCCTTGGGAAACACTGTGACCACCCTTGGGAAAATGTCTGCCAGACATCTGAGCTGTAGAATCGGTTATGTCTATCTGTCCAGAGAGATGATGCTCTGAGAAGTGGCCAGCTGCTGGTGGTGAGGAAGAGCACATATTTCCTGAGGATGCTGCTGGCCCCCAGCATGGGAAGAGGGCTCCATACATGCCCCATTTGTCATATGTCCTATGAGGATGCATAATCAAATCAGTTATAACACTTCAGGTGACAACTGGGTAGAGTTGATGTCCTCACCCTGAGTAGAGTCAGACACTATAGTCACACCATCAGAGTGAAGGTTCACTTAGTGTCAGCCAATGACAGGGCAGCTTGTGCTGAGGAATCAGTGAGGACCAGTAGGGACACTGGAGGACACAAGAAGACCATCTCTTGGGGAGGTGGTAGATGAAAAGTGGTCCATACTCTTGAGGAAAAAGTTGGTCGATATGAAGGTGGGGGGGACCAGAATCTTTCTGGCCTCTGAGAAGGATTCTGTCTGTTATCCATGTGGCTTGCTGTGGCTATCTGACAAGACTGACTGGAATGGATGGGATTGGGGTACCTGGGGCTGCATGAACTCTCACACTTCACACCCAGAGTCAATATTCCTTTATCTCAATAGATGCTAGAGCAGAGGCAGACAGGCCCCTGTGGTGTGGAGCAAGAGTGAGGTAGATTCCTAGTTACCCTGACTCTGAGATGTAGAGACAGGTTGTCTAGTAGACACGTCGGAGCTCAGCTTGGGAAGGAATTCATTCCCACTGGGAGCTGTGCCTTCATTGGAGATAGTCAGTTTATGTCCTCTTGAATTGGCAAGCAAGTACCCATCCATTCAGTCAATTGTGGTCTGGGTATGACTGTGAGAGGAAAACTACCACCTTCAAAAGAACTGTGTACTAGGAAACATTTGTCTAGACATGGAACAAAATGGAAAAATTAAAAATAACACAGTGATTAGAATTATAGTTCAATAATTGGGTTAAGTGGGATTAGTGTTGGCTGAAGGGAATTTGCATTCTAATGTTGAAAAATCAGTAAGGAAGAAACAACATAAGTCACTGTGTTGTGTGTTTGAGGTGCCACTGGATCTGCTTGCTAATGTGTTTGTGATATCTTCCTGTGATGTGTAGACCCCATGCTATTCCTGCATTACAGCTACACTGGGCTTACAGCTTATACCTCTGAAACAATGGAACTGTGTGGCCTGGAGAGTCTCATGGAGAAAGTTTTAAGTAGAAAATTCACTTTCTTTAATAGACACTGAGATCTGGTGAACTGCTCACATGTTTGTCCATGATGTATATATATTTATGTGTGTGTGTGTGTGTGTGTGTGTATACATACATACATACATACATACACACATACATACATATATATATATATATATAATATAAATTTTTTTTGTCAACTTAACCCAAAGCTAGACCTACCTGGGAAGAAAGAATCTTAACTGAGGAATTGTCTCCTGTGGACATGTCTGTCAGGCATTTTCTTGATTGCCGATTGATGTGAGTGGGCCCCGCCTACTGTTCATGGTGTCACCCCTGGGCATGTGGCCTGGGTGCTATAAGAAAGCAGGCTGAGCAAGTTATGGCGAAGAAGCCAATTCACAGCATTTCCCCCATGGCTTCTGCTTCAGTTCCTGCCTCTAGGTTCCTGACTTATTCCTGCCCTGAATTCCAATCGCTGTGAACTTGTAAGCTGCCATGTGAAATAAATCCTTTTTACGTTGCTTTTGGCCGTGGTGTTTATCATGCAGCCGAAAGCAAGCGAGGACCGTTAGCGTTTGCTGTGTAACAAACCAGTTCAAAATTACAGCGAAACCAAAAGTGACAACGAGTCACAGGGCTCATGGTTTGCTGGGTCAGACTTTGGGCTGTGGTGACCTGGCAGTTTTTGCTGGTGCCTGGGATAGCAAGGTGGCTATGATGCTGGGGGGTTAAAGTTTTGGGATATCTGGAGATGGAAGTTCCTTCTAGACTGACACTCTGAAGTGGTGCTCAGTCACCATGATTCTCTCAGAAGCTGTACCAGCTCCAGAAAAATGCCACAGTATCCTGTCAGCCAGACCAAGCCCTCCCCATAACTGTCCCACCATTCCTCAAGACCGCCCTGCCCTCTGGCATGAGAAGCCCTGCAGGTTTACGCCTCGAAATTCTGAAAGTCCATGACCGGAATGTTAAGACGGCTTCCCTCTCGAAGAGCGTCTGTTTCCATGTAAACACCTTCCTTTTCTTTTGTGCTTAAGACCCCTGATGCTAAACACACATTAAAAATATTTATTGGCTTTTAATAGAAGAGCCCTTAACTGTGCAGCCGAAGTGAATTTGCGGGTTAATTTAGCACATGGTCCTCCCAGCGGCTCGGTGTCGGCAGAAACGTTCATTTGCTGGAAGGCGCGGCTCCTCTTGCTGTCTAGCTGAGTGCCGCTGATGAAAGCGGTTCTAATGCCTGCTGATTGGATCTGAGCTTGAAATTAAATTGAAGTGTAGGGTTTCTGATCACCTGTCAGAAGGAGGGGCTCACCTGTTCCCTGTAATACTGAGACTGTCCCGATTTACACTGTCGGGAGGCTTTGAAGGTACCACTGTGGATGGATCTGAGCCCAAAGCGGCCATCCCTGTTCTTTGGCAGACGTGATCTGCAGACCAATTTGCTAAGAACGTAGAGGCCTTGATCCAGGCAAGTGCAATATTTAGAAAGAGATCAGAGGAGACTGCGTTCGTTCCCCCACTAGGCTGTTCTTCTGTACTAGTCTTGGACCGTCTTACTCTGTGGCTTCCCTCTGGTTGGAGAGCTGTCCACCAGCCTCAAGACTGCAGGTCAGGTACATGAGGTCTGGGGAGCAGGAGGGAGGGGACAGGCAGAAGGGGCAGTGGTGGCCACTCTGATTTTGTGAGTTCCAAATGAGCTCTGTGGGGGGATGGTGCGATCTCCTGGGACCTGTACTGTTTCTACCCCTATTTGCTGTGGCCACACGGGTCCCATCTCCCCATTTGTCTGCGAGCTACTTTGGTCAGAAGATGTGGTGGCAACAGCAAGGTGCTGGCTGAGGTCTTGTGGAATTCTGCCCTCTCGCCGGCTGCTGGAGGCTGACGAAGGTCAGCTTATGGTAGAAAGGACAAAAAAGGGCTGCCCACCATTCTTGTCCAGGTTGCCCTAAATGAGCCCGCATCCAGCTCACCTCTGAGCGAGTCATGGGGTCATTAGAGCCGTCTTCTGGCTCAGACACCCGAGCGAGCACAACTGAGAGCGGATTCTCTCAGCTGGCCCCATGTTTGTGAGCAGATTCCAGGCTCATCATTTTCCGTTGTCCTGCAGGAATAGCTGACTGACAGGACTGAGGTCCAGAGCTGGCTTGTGGTGAATCAGGAATAGAAAGGGGGAACTGGAGAAGCTGAAGGGAAGGGAAGGGAAGGTCCTGGGGTGAGTGCTGAGTGCAGTTTGCCACAGGCTCCCACCTCTGCACCACCCGTGGCTCTCTCCAGGGGGCGCTTCAGCCCTTGTGGGCCCACACACTAAGGGGAAAGAGGAGAGAAGGAACCTCCTTACTGCCGGCTTTGCTAGCAGGACGGCTTCTACCTTTTGCCCGAAGAGCAGAGAGTCGGAAATGGCAATTTGGAAATTTAATTATAGTTGCCGAAGAAATGTATGCTTCTTAGAATAATTTTATTTAAAAAGCCCTCAAAATATAGAGCCTATTTCCCCCCCTCTACCTTGTGATTAATTCAAACCAAATAAAAGGAACCCATGAACTTGTATTGACACCCTACAGGGAGTTTTCATTTGCAATACCTGTAAACCTTGAAATCTCAATTTGTGTCAAATAAGCTCCTACAGGTACAGTCTCGGCTCCGGCAGTAGCATGTCACATTCTGTTCCATTTAAATAAATTACATACTCTATCACGGCGGTATTATTCCATCTTCTAATCAAATTGGCAATCTGGCGAGTCCTGGCCAGCTGGGCCTGCTGAGGAGGGGCAGCCGTGCAACACTGGGCAGAGAGCTATGCAAATGCTGGCAGCCTCTGATCAGGAATGAAATCAAGATGTAAATACAGCTATAAATTATGGTGAAGCAGCCGTGGCCCCAGGGTGATGGCTCTCCTCAGCTCCTCGGGGTATCTTGGCTGTTTCTTCTAAGGTGCAGCAGGTTTTTTATTAGTGCTTCGATAAGCCATTCCCATGGTCACGTGTGATGATGGGAGGGGCAGTGGCCACATGGAGACTATCTGTCAGCATGAGGCTTCCATCCCTGGACACAGCTAAATACTCAGGGCTGGAGCCTATGTGTCCCCAGGTGTGTGGACACATGTATGTGTTATGTGTGTGCATATGTCAATACTGAGACCGTGTTCATACACACATGTGCGTGTGTATCTGTGTGGCATAGGTGGGTATACTGGTATGTCTTCATGGGTGCATGCATGCATGTGTAAGCTGTGTGTGTATGCGTACTTATATGTACACCTGCCTGTGCTTGGATGCTATACCATATGCAGAGGTGTGAAGGACTGGGGCGTCAAGAGACTTGAAGCTGAAGTTCAAGGTATTGGTAGGGTTGGCTCCTTCCAAGGCATCTCTTCCTAGCTTGCAGGTGCTATCTGCTACTTATGTGCTCATATGGTTCATATTCATTCATTCATTCATTCATTCATTCATTCATTCATTCATTCATGCATTCATGCATTCATTCCCTCTCTCCCACTCCCTCTCTCCCTCTCTCCCTTCCCTTTCTTTATTCTGATCTCCTTTCTCTTTGCACTTGTTTTTTGAAACAGGGTTTCTCTGTATAGCTTTGGCTGTCCTGGAACTTGCCCTGTGGACCAGGCTGGCCTCTAACTCAGAGATCCGCCTGCCTCTGCCTCCAGAGTGCTGGGATTAAAGGTGTGTGCCACCACCATCCTGCTCAGAATTCAGTATTAATTTGGAAGTAAGGGCACAGCTTAGCCTACAGCCCTTGGTATCAGAGGAAGAAACAATTACCAGTACTCCTCGATGTTAGTACAGGTTACGGAGGTTGTCACATGCCAGGTAGTTTTCCGTGTCTGTTGAGGTGAAGGATTTTTATTTTTTCAATCTACCAACACAATGAATTGCAGTGACTGATTTTCAAATGTTAAAAGCCTTACCCCGTTGGGACTAGCTCCATTAGCTTATGCATTATTACCCTCTTCAGATATTGTTGGAAATAATTTTTAACGTTTTTGTTAAAAACTGTTGAATTTATGTTCACTAGAATATTTGTCAGGAGTTTTCTTGAAATGTCTTTTTCAAATTTTTCCATTAGAGCAGTGTTGGCCTCTTGGGATTTTGGTGAATTAACTACTTATTCCTCAATTTCCTAGAATTATTTGGGTAAAAATCAGTATTATTTCTGCCTTCACTGTTTGGTCTGAATTCACTAGTAAATTCATATAGGCTTAGAAGTTTTCCTTGGGAAGGCTAATACTAATTGAGTCTAACACCACACACACACACACACACACACACACACACACACACACACACACATACACACACACACACACCCTAAAAATTCAATCTAACACCACACACACACACCCTAAAAATTCAATCTAACACCACACACACACACACCAAATTGAATCTAACAACACACACACACACACACACACACACACACACACACACACACACACA
>CABHPH010156757.1:0-17290 GCA_902168325.1 Peromyscus nudipes | reverse complement strand
TTTTGGTTTTTTAGAGACAGGGTTTCTCTGTGTAGTTTTGGTGCCTGTCCTGAATCTCACTCTGCAGACCAGGCTGGCCTCAAACTCACAGAGATCGGCCTGGCTCTGCCTCCCAGGTGCTAGGATTAAAGGTGTGCACCACCACCGCCCAGTGTGCTCTGTCGTTTCTATGCTTGACCCTCTCTTAAGTGCTGGGACCTTTTCAACTCTGATACCTGCTCTCTGGACCACAGCAGACCTGCAAATGAAGGTCTGTGCTGTGCTTGTGCCTGGTCCCTCAAGCAAATGAAAGGCTACATTTGTTTCATTTACAGCCTAGCCCTTCTGCTGCACCGCCAGGGGTGTTCTTCCTCTGGCTTAGGTGACTCCACTACTGGATCATCTAGAGTTCAGAGGCTTGCTATGGCAACAAAGTCTGCGGGAGTTGCCTGAAACAGTCGCAGCTTAGGTAATGCTCTTTAGAGCTAAAGTTGTGCTTTGAAAGAGGGCAGCTGTGATTGCAACATAGTTTCCTCAAGGCATCTATAATGTATACAAAGCAATTGGGCTGACATGGGGGCAGTCCCACTGGCTATTTGGCCAATCATCCTCTGTTTAAGGGCATAATGCATAAGGGAAGGCCCCACCAAAGTGCCTGTTCTTGTGTTTTAGTCCTTCATTGAAAACATTAAAAGGGGGCTTATGAAAGATCCCACGGAAGCAAACACACAAAAACAGTTCTCACTGCATTCAGTAGTACCAAACAGTTTTTTTTTTTAATTTTTGCTTTTTGTTTTTTCGAGACAGAGTTTCTCTGTGTAGCTTTGGAGCCTGTCCTAGAACTCGCTGTGTAGACCAGGCTGACCTACGAACTCACAGAGATCCACCTGCCTCTGCCTCCTGAGTGCTGGGATTAAAAGGCATGCGCCGCCGCCGCCACCACCACCACCCGGCTTCTTTTTGAGACAAGGTTTTTCTGTGTAGCCCTGGCTGTCCCGGAACTTGCTCTGTGGACCAGGCTGCTCTCAAATATACAGAGACCTACCTGTCTCTGCCTCCCGAGTGCTGGGATTAAAGGCATGTGCCATCACACCTGGCCAGTGAACAGTATTCAACAATGTGTGACAGTGCTGAACTCCTGCTCTGGCATCCTCTACCTGTCTCACAAAGCCCCGCTTTTCTTCATTCCCAAGCTGAGAACTTCCAGATGTGGTTTGTAGAGGAAAGTTGCGTATAGAATGCATTTCTTCCTTATCTTTACCTGTAAACTGGAGGGCAGGCTTTTATTTTTCCTTTTCTAAGTGGTGCTGGGATAGAAGCCAGCCTCGGGCATGCTGGGTGAGCATTCGTCCCGGAGCTGCATCTGCAGCGTGTTCCCATCCTCTCGAACGCTCGGGTTTTAGGTTTTATGTCAATGCACTGTACTATTTTCCTCGACTCTGTCTCCTCAGTGGTTAGTGGAGGGTCGTTGGCATTGGCCCTGGTTATGGAAATTAAAGCAGAGCTGTTCTTAGACAGAGCTCAGAAATTTAGGACCGACACAGGAGTAGGCAAAACAGAGACAAGACCCTTCAGGGGTGCAAACTTTCCCGAGGGATGGAAACCACACCTATACATAGAGCTGAAATTCCCATAAGTGCATTGATTTTTGGATCCTCTGCCATGTCAGGGCTCAGCTGGATTTGTTGGGGGCTACCTTTCTCTTGCCTTCCTTGAACCCCTCCTTCTTCCTCTTTCTGGGGCCTCTTCCCTCTTCCAGGGTAGACTGTGACCCCAAGTGTTTTGAGCCTGGCTTCCTTGGGATTCCAAGCAGAGACCCTTTCCAAGGATTTAGCAACTGGAGCTGGGAGACATACCTGCCTCTGGGAAGGAGGGTGATGCTTGCCTTCTCCAGTCTTTAGTAATCCCAGAACCTGCCTGGTGCCTGAGCTGAGAGCAGAGCTCAGAAGCAAGTTGGGTCCTTGACCACCCTGGCCATGGGTGGAGGCACAGCAGCACCTTGGCAGAGGGAGTCAGGGCTGGAGAGCTGCCTGGATCTGGGTTGTAGAGTTGACACTTCCTGCTCTCAAGGCACTGGTGAGCTTTGGAGCTTAGATCTTCATTTCCAATTTGCCCCGACGGGGCCCTTGCTGAATGCCATGCTGCCCAGTGTCCCCATGGCCTGAGCCTTTTTCCTTGATGGGACATCCTAGGACTGAAGTCCCTTCAGTCTTCTCCTCCAGCATGGGTACTGCCTTTTCGTGAGCCCTGGGGGTGCTCCCCAGCCGGGCCTCCTGGGGCAGCGGTGGGAAGAACATACCCTCAGTTCATCTGTTCTTCTTGCCCCGGGAGAGCTGACATGGTGGAGGCCTGGCTGGGTGGGAGCAGCTGCTCTTGTTGATTAGTTTCCTTCAAGCCCTCTTCTGGCCTCAGGAATCTGCTGGAAATGAGGCTGGGCTAGGCAGCAGCCGTGAAGGGAAGATAATCAAGACAAATGAGCCGTCTGGAAGCCCATGGACATGGCTGCACTCATGCCTGGCAGTGCTTCCGGGCTGGATGCGACATCCATGGCCATCGAGGAGGGTATCCTAGCTGCTCTGCTGCCTAAAGACTACGGTGGGTGTAATCTTGGCCATTCCCTCCTGTCCAGTTGAGGGAGACGGAAGGTTCCGTTCATGTTTGGCATGTCATATCTCTTGCCCTTGGCCCACACATCCCTGGCTGAGCCTGCATCCCTGGATGCTCTGTGGTCATTTTGCATTTATTTTTCTCCTGCTTTCAGATTGAGGACTGGAGATAGTTTTGACAGACTGCCCATCCACTGGGCGGGCTGGCTGCACAGGCTGTCCCAAGGTGCTGAGATCTGACAGGATGTGGTTTACAGGTGCTGGCTGGGCCTCAGCGAGACATAACAAAATGATGTTCTAGGGTTCTGGAAACACATGCTGTGTACTACATACATTGCATGGCCTGTCTGGAGAGAATACTGCTATGGCCATGGCTGAGCCATTCGTGTGAGTTTAGGGAACTTGTCTGTATTCAGTGATTTCCTAGAGACGAGGGTCAGAACCAGGTAGATGGGGAGGAGGACTTTGGGAAGAAGGCTGGGCAGGAGCAGGAAGGAGTTCTTTGAATCTGAGAGGGGCAGGTGGTGCATGGGATACTTGGGATGGTCAGTCCTGGGCCAGAAGTGTTGTCCTTGGGAGGGGGAGGTTTTAGGGATAATGAACAGTGAACTCATCAGACCAGCAGTTTATGTGCTTGAATCAACCAAAGCTTGGAAAATTCAGAACCCCCAAAGACCTGGTCACTCACCATTCATTCATTCATTCATTCATTCATTCATTCATTCAAAGCATGTACCTGGAGTTGGTGTCTTGTCCTTTGGGCTCAAGGTGGGCAGGACTCTGCTCTTAGGGATCTAAGTGCTGGACAGAAATGAGTATGCTTCATCCTCTGGCATCATGGTAGATCCCGGGGCCTTGTGAACTCATACAAGGAGCTAGCTGCCTGGGCCCCAGGGCATGTACCTGGGTTCCCAAACTCCTTAGTTTATAATACACTGTCTGGAATGATTAATTCTATCAATTTGAGATTAAGAAACAGCTAGGAGATTAGTGAAGCAACTTCTCTAGGTGTTAGATCAATAGGGCTCTGACCAAATCAGTTGATGGACTCAGGCAGCATTATTGGGGGGTGATGAAAAGTAGGAGGGGCTTAGTAGGAGGAAACAGGTCACTGGGGGCGTGCCTTTGAGATTTATAGCTTGTACTGTACCCTTCCTGAATTTCCATTTCTCTGCTTTCTAGCAGAGGAGCATCTCAGTGTTCTTCTTGCTCTGGGCAATAGCCTATGCATGGTTTTCTCATAGTTCCGTATGGCTCCCTCACATGGCTTTGTCACTGGTCTATGTGGCTCCTTCATAGGTCTGTGTGGTTACACTGTGTATTGGAAATGCTCCTGGGCCTGGTGATATCTATTTGTATTATATTTTAAGTCCCATGTTTCTTGGTTTCCATCTTATTTTGTATGACTGTATAGGATAGTCCCTTGCTTCAGAAGTGAAGACTAGACAGAGACATATTCAGTGACACATCCCTAGCCTTATACACCTCCCTCCTTGTTAGCACCTCACCAAATAGCTATTGGGATGAGCACATTGCCTAGTGGTCTACAGGGATCCTTTGGAGAAAGGACGAGGAAGTAGGCCCCTTCTTGACACCTGGTGAACTACTGAACGCCAAGGAAGTGCCCTATAGATTATCTTCCTGGATCCCAACCCTGCAACCAGCCAGCTGCTTAGGGAAGGCACATGGTGATCCACCTACCCTCAGCTCTCAACTTAAAGGTGAGGAGTAAGTGGGAAGGTGCTTTAGTTGGCCTTCAGTGACAATCGGGGCTTGGGACAGCCTGTCGGTAGGTACCTTGGAACAAGAGGGAGGATTGTTGTCTTTGTGAATGGATTCCCAAGGAGGCTGTGTAGTCTCATACTGTCCCTGGGGGTCCTTTTCTAGGTGTTTGGTCTATGAGGGTGCCAGTGTACCGCTGGGTTTACAACTTGAATGGATGCTGGATACAGTGGACTTCTTGGGCAACCCTCCTTGTGCTCTGGGCAGAGCATGTCACATCTGCCTTCCGACATTGACGGTCACAGTAGTTGAACAGAAGAACTCCCCAAGGCTGCCCCTCCTATCCAGGATTTCACTGGTTAAAAACAACTTGGAAGATTTCCCCCGTTTCATTCCTAGCCTTGTCTCCTGAGTTGGGGAGGGGGCCATCTTTCAGAAAAATTTAGTATTTTCTATAAGTAATTGATATGTTTGTTAAAAATCGTGTCTTGTTACACTCCAAACAGAGATCACAATTCTCTGTAGAAATACATTTTGTGCATAAACAGAATAAATCACCGTCTGCAACAAGAGTCACTGGAGGGGAGTTGGGTAGAGCCGCGCAGGGTGATGACATAATGAACGCCTAATTACTGCGCGGTGATTACATTATTCCAGTAAGAAGTTGTGACAGATTATTTGTGAATGCCGACACAGTGACTAATAAAAGAGGCTGCGTTTCTGAGTTATTGGTGACACTGATTTATGGGATGACAATTTGCCGACGAGGAGAATTCAGATGCACTGGTGTCTGGGCTTGGGTGACGAAGGTGAAGCTGGTTTGGCCGTCTGCAAACCCGCCCTGCAGATGCTCCGGGCTGTTCTCTGTGTCTCTTGCCCACCTTGGGTTGTCACAGGCTGTGCAGCAATCTGGTCAGAAGGGGCCGAGATCCTGAAGGGAGGTGGCATTACCCCTGTGTATTGAGGGGGCTCGCTGCCCCAGACCTCAGGTTGTAGCCTCCACTGGGGACACTCATGGCTACTCTGAGTCTCCTGCTGGTCACTCAGGCTGCCTGCTCTATGGAACTGACAACAGGGTGGTAATCTCAAGACAACTTTATCTTCAACAATGTCTCTACTGGGTCTTAAGAGCTGAGTTTGAGACGAGATAGAATGAGTGGCTGAGCCGCCACCTCACTGCACTGTTACCATGCACGTTTCATCTCTGGACTGGAGTTGAGTCAAGAAGGTCTCAAGGACTTAGGGACTTTCTCACTTCCCTTAGGTTCAGCCCAGAAAAGCCCAGCTCTCCCTAGCGTCTACACCCTGTGAGTTAAGCCAGTTTCAGACAAACAACAAAGTAAGCACTTGGTCAACCTGGGTTTGCAGCTCAGCAGTCCAGCCTGCTTCAGAGCACTGAGGTGTTCTGTGGAGTCTCTGCACCAGCCGTATGCACTACCCTACCCCGACAGGACTCTGTGCTGGGCAGCCCTGTCACTTTTGCCAAGCCTGGTCACACTGCCTAGTTGCCAAGCAGTACTGTCTGAACCAAGTCTATGAAAACCCAGCAGGGGTGAACAGGGAGCTGCTAGCTTCCTGTGGCACTTAGTGTTTTTTTTTTCCTTCCCTGCGCTGGGGTCTCTGGCCACCAGGAGGCAGCCTCGAGGCTGAACACCAAGGTTAGAGCAGAGAGCAGTTCACTGGCTGCTGAGGGCAGGTGCAGGATGCTGTACCTGAGCTAACACGGCCCAGATACATTTCTTTCCATCAGCGTTCTGCAACCGCTGGACTGTTTCTTAGGATCTAGACAATCTCTCAGCCCTCCCTCCTCCGCAGTCTCAACCTGCCACAGAATGGCTTTTAAAGAAGATAAGCTTTCCTCAAGTTGTTTTCTTAAAGGGCCGATTTCCCTTACGCAGCATCTTACGAGAAGCATGCAAACGAGGCTCGGCGTATAGATTGAGACAGGCTACGAGATAATTGCTAACGATGAAAACGTGCAGCGTTGCTGCCGAGCCCTCAAATTCTAATTTTGTATGAGAATTAGTTCACAAACGTGTAATCCCAACTGCATCGGCTGTCATTTTTATGCCTGTGCAGTTTAGACTTCACCCCAAAGTGATTTCCAATCTGTCTTGAGAGAATGTTTACTATGAGTTTGGCAGTGGCGTTTTTGGTGCTCTCCCGAGGGGTGTTTGTCAAGCTGCCATCCAGACGCAGTTTGTGTAATTTGCTGGGGTTCATTATTGCAGATATCAGCAGTCAATATTTTTTTCCCCCTCTAAAAGGACATTAGTTGGCTTTTAGTAACTCACAGAAAGCTTTGCCCCATCTGAGTGTTCATAGTGTGAGCTGCTGGCCAGTGTTCTGGGGATAGAGGACAGTCAGGTTGTTAGGTGTTGAGGATGAGAGGGTCCTGAGGGGCAGAGAGATAGACGGACGGAGAGGTAGATAGCTAGGTAGACAAGGAGAAGACAGACAGAATGACAAGAGAGATGGAGAGAACTCAGAACCTCTCTGGAAACATCTTCAGATATGGTATGTCTCTCAGACGAGTCTAAATTCAGTCAAGTTGACAATGGAGCTTGACCGTCATAGGGAATGAAGGAGAACCTATTAGCCCATGAAGTGTTGGCTCCACCATGCCTTACTACCCAAGTAGACAGAGATGTGTCGAGAATTGAAGATGATCACCTGGGCATCCAGTATGCTCTCTAAACCAAGGAAGCAAGCGAGTACCCCAGGATTTCTAGGCCCCCCGTGGGACACTCCCCACCTCGCTCCTCTTCCACCCTCCTAGGGAAATGCCATCTGAATTTTGTGTTTTCCAAGACCTTTACAAATATAACATTCCTGCGCCAGCAAGAACCACTATGGGGGTAGCACCTGTCCCCACAACACATGAAGTCCCACAGAACCCTCATGCCGAGTGCATGCTGGGATCTGCACAGGCCGCAGCTGACATCCTCAACCTCCTGCTAGTCTCAGATTTTTTTTTCTTCTATGTCATATAAAACTAATAAAACTGTCCTGATGAAAATCCTCGACCAGGCCCAGGGAGGGAGCCACACTGAGGTTCTTTAGGTGGGCAGAGGTCTCACTGTTTACCTGTGTGACCCTCAGGGTGACTCAGAGAAGCCTGCTGGAGCTTTTCCAGTGATCCTGCGTGCTGTTTGCATTTTGTCCGCTGACACTGTGGTGGGAAGATCCTGAAAACTGCTTATAGGGACACAAGTCCTCAGAGTCACAGGTGACTGTAGGGACACACGTCCCATATCAGTTTCACATAGCTCTATGAAAGGATCCAAGCCAGCCTGTCCAGTCCAGAGGTCAGCTTGCTCACATCCCCATTGATGCCTCCGATTGTTGGACTGGCGACGTTTTACAGGTAATTTTACTTTGCATCCACCTAGATAATGGATGCTTCTGAGCTCACCGGCTCCACTCCTCGTCCGTGTTCAGATCCGATGCTCATTTTTTATCGCAAGTCTGTTTCTTACTGTTTGGTGGAGTTATTTATACATTCTGGACACTAATCCGTTGTCAGCCGAGTGCGTTACAAATATCTTCTCCCAGTTGGTGCCCTGCGCCTTCCGTTTGTTTATGCTGTTTGATGAATTTCGATGTCCCAGAATGTGCCGTCTCTTCCTTCGCTGTTTATGATTCTGGGGTTTTTAGAAAGCCTTCCTTACCCTGCAGCCGTAGGCTACTCTCCTATGTTGACTTTTAGAGCTCTATAAATGTTTGTTATCGTTAAGCCTTTGGGCCATTTGGAACTGAATTTCGCAATGAGGTAAGAACCTGCTTTTTTTTTTTTTTTGCTCTTTTTTATTTTTAGCTATTAACCAATTCCTCCAGCATTTAACCACTGAAAGGGCATTGCAGCCTCCACACCCACAATTTGGTCTTGCTCTGTAGCCCAGGCTGGCCTTGAACTTGAAGTCCTCCTGTCTCAGTCGCCCATGAGTTGGGATTACAGTAGCACAACACCCCATTTGACTCTTCTCTTTAACTGGCAATGCAAAATTCTAGTAACAGTATATTGATACTTATATTTGCATATCCTACTTTGTGGACATGGATAGCCGTGTGGGAGTGCACATATGTTTTTGTCTGCACAGATAGCATTCACATGTACACAATTGTGCAATGAATAGCTTCCTTCAATTTCTATATTGTGAGGACCCAAGCTCTGCTCCCCAGGGCTTACCCTGAACCCCTGGTGGCCCCCAGGAAGAAGTCTGTGGCCAGTGTAAATTCAGCCCCCAGAATGAATCTCATACTGGCCAGTGACATTTTAGTGCTTTCCACAGGCCGGTAGATGCTCAGGACCCCTGACCTAGCACAAACATGTTGTCTGCTTGTGGCTTGAGACTTGTTTATGGTGCACATGTGGTCCTCAAGTCCAGTCCTGGGCCATGCTGAGGTGCCCTCTGCGTTTCATTCAGCTTTGAGCTCTGGGCGCTGGGGATCCTTCATCCTTTGTCACCTACACATTTTCTTAATGCTATGTTACACCTGGCATGTCTGTGTGCCTGGACAGGAGAATCAGACAGGTGAATGTGATATAGACTGAGCCAGACATCTGTTCTAACCTTCCCCTGGCTGCAGCCAGAGCCTCCCTGCCTACACCCCTTCCTTGTAACTCTATGATCTGGCTTCTCCAGTATCTACCAGGGTACTGTCTGGGTAGGTAGGCACTCCTGTTCTCTCTGTGTGTTGAAAAGTCCTCTGCGCTAGGTAATTTCAGATGTAATCAAAGAATCCCGTGTTCCCGGGCTGGGGAGATGCACCCTGCAGGGGCTGCCATACACGTGTGCTGGGCATCACTTGCTCATCAGTGTGTGGACGTGCCCTGAGGTTCAAAGGCCACCATTGGCCAGGATTCTAGGTATGGCAAGTATCAGCTCAACTCATTCCCTCCTGCTTCACACACTCTCAGACTCTCAGAGGCATGGGCACCCATCGACACAGTGGAGAAGGGATCTGTGTATAGGCGAGGGTCCGCCTTCCTGAGAATGAGTGACAACAGTAAGGCCAGGACCATTTCCTCTGCCTTTCCTGAGTCCTTGGTACTCTCAACCCAGCTGTCCTGCTGTTAAAAGTGACAGTGGCTGTGGGCACCGAGGTGATGGGCCCATTGCCGTGGACTAGGATGTCTGCAGGGAAAGTGGCAATGGGGCACTCCATCAGCTTCGGGAACAGGAAGCTGACTACAGGGCTTCAGAGGGCTCCAGGTTAGCTCTCAGACTCACATGTAAACCACAACATCAGAGTGGAGAATCATACGACACTTTTTTTTTTTTTGAGACAGGGTTTCTCTGTGTAGTTTTGGTGCCTGTCCTGGATCTTGCTCTGTAGAGCTGGCCTCGAACTCCCAGAGATCCGCCTGGCTCTGCCTCTCAAGTGCTGGGATTAAAGGCGTGCGCCACCACTGCCTGGCCATACCACACTTTCTGAGTCTAGAGGAGAATTCTTCAGGCCAACCCTGGGCAGGCCATGAGGCCTCACTGTTATGGCAGTTGTATTTCTTTCCTCACTCTGATGTGTGTCCCCAGATGGGGGCCCTGAAGGCCTAGATGCTGTGAACTCATCCCTATTCCTTGCCTGTTTTACCTGTCATCCGCAGCTGCCTGGGGCTCCAGACTGGGACAGGGGTCAGGTTGCACCCATTGTGGAGTTTCTGTTTCCTTCCTCATGTCCTCACTTTCTCAGGGGCTGAGTTCAAGCTGGGCCTGGCCGCTGTATAATGTCATGATTAAAATGATAATCCTTCAAGCGTTTTGCGATTGAGGCTGTAGTTTCCACCCTGAAGTACCTTTGCTTTCAGAGCCCCTACGTGTTCTTCCTTACTAACAGGTCTACCTGTCTGTAACGTCATATCCCTCTTGGTCTGGCCCTCAGAGGCAGCCTCCGTTGACAAGTACCACCCCTCCCAGTCTCTTTGCAAGCTTGGCTGCAGCTGGGAAGTTTGGGGCTTTGGAACCTAGAGATTTCACCTCCAGGATGATCCTCTGATCTCATTATGTTCTCACTCTGCCGTGCAGAGTTAATGCGGCTTCATCTCTAATCTTTCCAAAGATGGTTTATGGTTCGTTATTGCAGACAGACAGTGCTGGCTGGAGCCATGTTTTTTTTTTTTTTTTTTGTGTGTGTGTGTGTGTGTGTGTATGTGGCAGGGGAGTAAGGAGTGAGAGGTGTGGCTTAGCCACTTGCAAAGCTGAGAGGGCTCCTGAGCTAGGTGCTCACTGGACAGTTTCTGGATGGATGGGAGCAGCTGGCTGCTTTGTCAGAAGGGCCCCCCTGTCCCGTGCATTTCTACTGCACAGGCACATACTTACCACGTGTGGAGAAGAGCTCATGGGTTTCTCTTGTCAGCATGGGACAACATGGAGACAGGTGACAGACTCCAGGCAGTGACTGTCCAGATTTTGATGCAACTTCCCCATTACTGCTGTGCCATCCTGGAGAATTCGATTGGCTTCTTAATTCCCAGTTTCCCTTCTATATGGCAGGCCTAAAATACTGTAGTCTTACAGGACGGGTGTGAATGTAATGCATGCAGTGTTCGGAGCCAACTCTGATAGCGGCTGGCATATTTGTGTTATCTTCTCAAAAGTTATTTTTGATTGTTTTTAATATTAGAATTGTGTGTAGACATTTATCACATGGACGTTTTGTCACATGATTGCATCACAGGATTCTGTTGCAGCAAGACTCTCAGGGGTATCCAGCTTCCCTTCTTCAGGCCAAGATCTCCTTTGGCAAAAGAGGTTCCAATGGCCCGGGCATGGGGGATATGGAAACACACCTATGCTACTATGATGCAGCTGCCTCCTGAGCCCAGCTCTGGAAACCCATCATCCCTGGAAAATTGGAACTGGAACCTGGAGGCCCAGGTCAGCATCTCTGGTCCCGCCTTCTTTGGGTCTTTGGGAACCCCAGGCTGATGTGCTTCATCTACAGTAGTCTATACTCTACAGCAAGATCCGAGGACGTCAAAGCTGGGGAGGTAGAGACAGTAAGGAGGGTAGCTTTTTTTCCCTATGAATTTCGAAAATTATGCTTAAAATTGCAATTGAGAGTCAAATTTATAATACCTTTGATGCTTTGATGGGGACTCAACAAATGCACACGTAACACATGCAATGACGTCAGCAAGATGGTGGGATGCTGTCAGGGACGGACAGGGTTCCATATCCCATGGAAGTGTAAACTACTGACTCTATGTAGGCGGGATGGAAGGAAAGGCCCAAGTAGGAGACCAGAAAAATGGAGTGGACTCCATCTGGGAATTTTCAGAAGCACAGTGGAGAAATTCCAAACTGAAAATCCCACTTCTATCCAAACTGCCAGCTACAGAGTGCTCTATCTGCTGCCCGGTATCTGTACCCAGAGATTTTGCCCAGGATTGAATTTCCATCAGCCAGGCCCACCCTTATCTGCATGGCAGGGATCACATACCTGCACAGCAAACCACGCTAAATTTCCAGAGCTAGACGCGGGCTGATCTGGAAATCCAGCATTCACATGGGGGTGAACTACACCTCCGCCTACTGCACACATAATAACTTACCTGAGTGGGTACATCTTGAACATGCAGATGTGGCCACCTCAGCCTGTCTATGGCACATCTGCATTTTACAGTTAGTTATAGCCAGCCTGCTCTGCTTGCAGTGGTCTTGACGATCTCTTTTTTTCACTCTGGTCTGAGGAGTGAATTCACTCACTGTCAGCGGCTCTCTTCCTCTGTGGCCAGGCCACTAGAGATGGGAAATGCTAAGTCTGTGTTCTGTGATATCACTGCGACTGTCACTAAAAAGTTACACAGAGAGGCACAGTCAGCAGCTCTAACAGTTAAACAAAATATAAAACGTCTGTTAAGGGTCAGAAACAGAATGAAAGGACAAAGAGGCAATGCAGAGGAAGCAAATGGAATGGTAGACACAAATTCATCACATGAGCTCTACAGTAAACACAAACGGCCTTTATTCACAAGGCCCCAAAGGTAGGAACAATGAGTGTCTATCAACAGGTACATGAAAATAAATGTTTATATACAATGAAATATTATATGGGTATAAAACAGAATGATGTTTCAATACAAGAGAGGGTGGTTGCTGTTCATGTGCCCAGGTTTTGGGTGTAGATGGTGAGAATCACATGCGATTAAAATGTTAAGTAGCACATTAGATGTACTTTACTACACGCCTTTAATCCCATCACTTGAGAGACAGAGGCAAGCTGATCTTTGTGAGTTCGAGGTCAGCCTGGTCAACATAGTGAGTTCCAGGTCAGCCAGGGTCACATAGAGTGACATTGTCTCAAACAAAGAAATTGAAGTTGATTAGAAAGGAAGAGTCAAGTATTAGGGAAGTGAAAATGGTTCATTGTGTAGAAAAGGATGGCAAACTCTACCAGGCGCTGTTCTCTTGAAAACCATGGCTTAGTATTCTAACAAGATGGGGCTTCAAGGAGATTGTGGGGCCATCTGGGTTCTAGTTTTGTTTTCCAGAAGTCACAAACATAATAATAGCCCAGACAGTTCATCTCCCTTTAGAATCTATAATCATGACACCAAGACTGCTCTGAGCTGTTCTGCAGACAGCACCATGAACAGTTAGAGAATGGTCACAGTACCACCCACGGGATGCAGGTGTGTACCTCCACAGTTTTAAACTTGGACAACTGACCTTGGTAGTCACATTGAATCCAGATATTTGCCAGTGATAAAATGAGTCAAACAAGTTCTCATCATGTATTAAAGATTAAAAGGTTGTTTCTATTAGACCTCTGTCCTGACTTCTCACTCAGGCATCCAGATGCAAGGAATGCTACATTCTTACGGTCGGAAGAGTCAACAGTTTAGCCACAGGACAGAAGTTGTCAGACTCAGGGCTGGGGGATGGCTCAGTGGTTAACACATTTGCAGAGCAAGTGTGAAGACTAGAGTTGGGGATCCCCAGAAACCCAAGTAAATCCAGGTAGATGTGACAGTCCCCTTGTAATTCCAGCCTTGGAAGGTAGATAAAGGGGATCCCTAATGAGCTGGCTAGTGAGACTAGCTGTGTCAGTGAGCTCTGGGTTCAACTGAGAGACACTGACTTAATGAATACAGTAAAAGAACAATTGAGGATGACCCCTGACATCAATCTCAGGCCTCCAGCCACCCGTGCACACATGTGTGCTCACATACATGCAAAAACATGCAAACACCCACGTGCATAATACACATACACACATGAGAAGTTTCCAGACTAATAAGAGAACATGACCCAATCATGCACAATATACAGACACTCCATGTACCCTCATAGAGAGGGGGTCAGAGTAAAGGATAGAGAAATACGTCCAATGGACACTGAACAAGGAGAGCTGGAGTCACCATGTAAATATCATACAGAGTTGTGTTCAGAGCAGAGATGATTATTCGAGACAAAGGATGTAACACAAATCTTAAAAGGTCTTTTTAATAGAAAACCTGGAGCCAGATATTGGGGTGAATCCTGAAAGATTAGAGAAACAGAACAAGCTACAGCCAACCTCACCTCACCAACTCCTCAGCTGATCCTGTTTCCTCAGACTGAAAGCCTCTGAGTCCTCACCCCTGAGGGTCTCAGTTGAACTGCTGCTTAGTTCCTGTCTCCTCATGCCTTATATACCATTCTCCACCCAGTCATGTCACTTCCTGGGATTAAAGGCACGCGTGCTTTCCAAGTAAAGGCATGAGATCTCAAGTACTGGGATAAAAGGCGTGTGCCACCACTGCCTGACTCTGTTCCCAGTGTGACCTTGAACTCACAGAGATCCAGATGGATCTCTGTCTCCAAATGATAGGATTAAGGGTGTGTGCCACCACTGTCTGGCCTCTATGTCTAATCTAGTGGCTGGCTCTGTCCTCTGATCCTCAGATAAGTTTGTTAGGGTACACAGTATATTGGGGTACACAATATATCACCACAAAAGGGGGTTGTGCAGGGATCAAAGCTCAGCCCACAGAGGAGGTGTTGATCTGAGGTAGACAACTAACAACTGAGGTAAGACAGGTAAAGAAAAAGAAAGAGAGATAAAATCAGAAACAGATGCACCCACACTTGTTGGGGGTTTCAGCGTCTCCTGGTACTTGGTGGAATGGGTATAAAGCCAGCAAGGGTATAAAATCATTGACCTTCATTATCACCCAGCCATGCTCAACTCAATGTTTTCAAGAGTGCTTAGAGCATTCATTAAGATAGGCCGTATCATACCTCATTCTATAACACCTGTAAAAGTGTTGGAATCAAACCATGCCCCCCCTTTTTTTGATACAATGAAGTCAAACTAGGAGATGGCAGAAAGATCAAAGAGAAAACTTCATGTATTAGAAAATTAAACATGACACATCTAGATAATCCATGGTCAAATTTGTCTCACAGAAAATTAAAAAAAAAATACTTTAAACTGAGGAGAATGTGTAGCTTGAGTGTATCCAAAGAGAGGAAGGACTTACATCAATTGTCTAAGTTTCCGACTTAAAAAAGTTAGCTTTCCATGAGCTGAAGATGGGGTTCAGAGCTTAAGATTGCACATGGCTCTTGCAGAGCATGAGAGGTCAGTTCCCAGCACTCACATGGAGCATCTCACACTTGGGACTCCAGCTCCAGGGGATCTAACACTCTCTCTGGTCTCTATAGTCACCTGTATTCATGTGCATATATTCTTCAACATACATACATAATTAAAAATAAAAAAATAATTAGCCTTCTGGGGCTGGAAAGATGACTGAGAGGGTAAATTGTTTGTTGTGCAAACGCCGGGACTGAAGTATGGGTCCCTGGTACCCACATAAATACTGGGTAGGTGTTGTGGTCTACTTGTAATCCTAGCACTTAGGAGGCAGGGACAGTGATTCTGTGGAGCAAGCTGGCTAGCCAGCTCAGAGGAGTTGGCAAGGTGTGGATTCAAGTGAGACATTCTGCCTCAATATATAAAGTGGAGAGTGATTGACGAAGACACCTGGTATCAACCTCTGGCCTCCATATACACGCACACAATGCACCCCTATATACCCCCAATACACACAGACATTCATGCATACACATGCACTCCTATATACCCCCAATACACACAGACATTCATGCATACACTCCAATAGATACAGACATTCATGCATACACTCCAATAGTACAGACATTCATGCATAAACTCCAATACATACAGACATTCATGCATACACATGCACCCCTAAATACCCCAATACACACAGACATTCACGTACACACATGCACCCCTCCATGTTTCCACAGGAACGAGCTAAACTTATTCTGTGCAAAAGAGGGAAAAAATTAGAAATCAACAGAACTGAAACAGAAGAAGGGTGGAAAAAAATGAGTGAAAATCGTAATGAGGTTTTGAAAGACAAACAAAAAGACTAGAGTTCTATCAAAACCGACAAATAAAAAGAAAGACACAAACTGCAAACCTCGGGAGTGGAAAGATGGGCATTGCTCCAGGTCTGGATGGAAGAGGGAACGCAAACATCACAGGCCCGAGGCCGCCACCAGGGAGGAAGCTACAAACACTGACTCACCCAGGACAGAGCAGGTGGCAAGGAGAGGTCTGCCTTTACTGAAAAGCTGAGCTGGATCTGGAGAGGTGGCTCAGTGGTTAAGAGCACTTGCTGTGCAAACACGAGGGCCTGAGTTCAAATCCAGGACATAAAAGCCCGGATGTGGAAGTTCACATCTATAAACCTAGTACCCTGCGGTGAGTGTGTGTGGGATGAAGGTGATGTTAGAGACAGATGGATCCTGGGGCCTTTCTGGCTAGCCAGTCTAGAAAAAGAGTGAACTCCAGGTTTAGTGAGAGGCACTGTCTCAATACATATATGGTGAAGAATAATATAGGAAAGATACCCAATGTCAACCTCTGGCCTCCACATGTGCGTGTATGAGGGAGTGTGCCTGACATCCCCTCCCCCTACCACGGCGAGGGGGAAGGAAAGAAAAGGCCAAACTTAAGGTTAGATGTCTTTCCTGAGAAAGACTCTCCAGGACAGATGATCTCACTGGAAAATTCCAGCAAATATTAAAAAACTGTAGCAGCAACAGCAGCAGCAGCAGTAGTGATGAGAATGTGGGTTGTTTAAGAAAACAGAGAAGCAGAGAACATTTCCATGCATTTAATGAAGGCAACATTACCTCGATACCAAACCCAGATGCTATATCCGGCTTACCAATGTCTCGGGAGTGTGAAGCCTGCCAGTCACTGTCTGACTGCTGTGACTGTGTTGCCTGAAAGCCACAGCCCATGGGAGGAAGGATTGTTAGCTCTGGCGCATGGTCTCAATTCATCATGGCTCTGAAGGCCTTGCAGAGCTCCCCCCCCCCCACAGCAGATCAGGAGGCAGAGAGGGCAGTGGAGCTGGGGGCAGCCACAACCTGCAGAAGCCCTCCCCTCATGGCCTACTTTTGCTAGCCAGACTCCACCTCCTAGAGATTCCACAGCGTCCCAAAATAGCACTCTCAGCTTGGGAAGAAGTGTTCCAAACCAGACCCTGTGGGGGACATTTCAGATTGAAATTCTGAACAAAGCATTAACAAATTATACACACACACACACACACTGCACAAACACACACAAGTGACATTTAGCCCAAGAACGCAGGATCAATTTAAACATTTAAAAGTAAGTATACATATTTGCTATATAACTATCTAAAGAGGAGAAAGTATTTGGTGATATCATTGACACAGAAAAAATGACTTGGTGTGTGTATGTGTGTATGCTCATATGGGCAACACTAATAGTACACACAGTTGGGAGGGAGATGGGGAAGGGGGTACTAGGGGAGTAGGAGGAAGGTAGTAGTGAATGGTTATGATGAATATGCATTGTATAAACGTATGGAACTTTCAAAGAATAACAAATATAATAAGGGCTGGAGATTTGGCTCAGTGGTTAAGAGCACTTGTTGCTTTTGCAGAGGACCTGGGTTTGGTTCCCAAGCACCTGCATGGTAGCTC
>CABHPH010156756.1:0-42462 GCA_902168325.1 Peromyscus nudipes | reverse complement strand
GCCTTTAATCCCAGGAAGTGATAGCAGAAAGGTATATAAGGCTTGAAAACCAGGAATTAGAAGCTGGTTAAGCTTTTAGGCTTTTGAGCAGCAGTTCAGCTGAGACCCATTCAGATGAGGACACAGAGGCTTCCAGTTTGAGGAAACGAGATCAGCTGAGGAATTGGCAAGGTGAGGTGGCTGTGGCTTGTTCTGCTTCTCTGATCTTTCAGCGTTCACCCTAATACCTGGCTCTGGGTTTGTTTTTATTAATAAGACCTCCTAAGAATCGTGCTACACCTTGCTACAGTGGCAGTAGGTTGCCATTCAATAAACCACATTCAGGATTTCTAGTTAGATACTCCACAACTGCAATTTAATTTTTTTTATTAAAGACCTAAATTAAATATGGTCCTCAAATTCAATGGCTTCAATCTCCAATATACATATTAAATTCTTATGGTGAAATGTAAATGCAAAAATATCTTTCATGCTGGTCAATCTTCATTTGTTTTTATTTTTGTTTTTTTTTTGGTTTTTTTCAAGACAAGGTTTCTCTGTGTAGTTTTGTTGCCTGTCCTGGATCTCTCTGTGTAGATAGACCAGGCTGGCCTTGAACTCACAGAGATCCACCTGGCTCTGCCTTCTGAGTGCTGGGATTAAAGGCATGTGCCACCACCGCCCGGCCTCATTATTCTTATCAATATGAGTACAAAGGATTTACATCTCACTGGTAGGTACCATTATGCTGTTGCTTTTAAGGTAGAGAAGCAATTAGAAATAGAATTGCTGCACTCAATGAATTTCTGGAGGAGGCCCTCATTTGGTCCCCATATACATAACAACAAGTCAGAGTACCACCTGCCTGTAATTCCAGCCCTTGGATAGCAAAGGCTGAGGGATGAGGACTTGAAGGTGATCCTTGACTACATCGCAAGTTCAGCGACAGCCGAGGCAATGAGATACCATGTCTTAAAACAAACAAACATAAATAAATAAATAGATAGATAGATAGATAGATAGATAGATAAATAAATAAATAAAAGCAAACAAACAGTTGAACAAAGTAAACAAAACAAAAAATAAAAGAAGGATTGGACACAGTAGGTATTGAGTATCTCAGCTTAAGTTTCAGTAACATTAGATATAGTTTTCTTATTCTCCAGGGGATAATTTCAAGAAGCCACTGATTATATTCAGATAATAGAATGTCTTGGAATACGTGTCTCGGGTGCCTGTGTAGTTGTTTCCCAACCACTGCCGTGACCAGCCATTTGAAAAGATAATGGCAATAATGGCAAAAGAAAAAAAAAAGGAGCCAATCTTCTGCCGTCGGTTGAGTCAGTTGTTGTCCCAATGCATTTTCTGCTCTGTTTTGTCTAAGGAAGATGGGGGCATGAAGTCCTTTTCCTGAAGAACACTGAGAGTGCAGGCCTCCGTAGAACGCGTTGACATCTCCTCTGTCCTGGTCCTGTGCCTCCTGTGTGGGAGATGCTGGTGTCCCTGCTGCTTCTCCCAACAGCCTTTCCAGGTTGGCTAAGAAAGTTATCGGGCTGCCCATGTTATCACAGGCTTCTCACTGCCACGTTATTGGCAGATTAGCAATATATGCTAAAACCTGCAATGCAAAAACAGAGAAAGGAAAAAAAAATCATGTCAGTCTTCTCAGGTGATACATGAAGTGTGAATGTACTGCTCCTGACCTTGGTTGTAAAAATCAGAACACTCAGCTTTGGGTGTCAGGGAGGATGGTATTCAGAGTACTGATTCTTCAGGAAATAGTATAGATTCAAAGCTCTAAAATTATATTTACCTTCCTAGAGTTTTTATATGAATGATAACTGTGTAACAGAAACAGAGTAGGAGTGGGGGGGTGCAGAGGAGAGGCGGGGGAGGGAACAGAAGGAGAAGAGGGAGAGGAAACTGTAGTTGGGATGTAAAATAAATGAAAAAAATTAATTAATAAAAAGAAAAAAAAGTGATCAAATGACTTTTTCAAATGGCTTCTGTGAGTCCTATAAGGGCAGTTGCTGTGTCTTGGGAAGGGTCACTTCAGTTGTTTGAATGGTACTTCTTTCAAAGGACTAGTATCATACAGTTTTACCATGGGACTTATGCTCCTGATATTTCTAAATTAAAATTCAGGGTAATGGGGAACTCTGGTTTTCTTCAGAGTTTCTAATATTAATATTGCATAGCTAGGAGCTCAGTCATTACCTTTAATTTAATCTTATTTTGTAAATTTCTGTGTCTGTGTATGTCTGTGTCAGGGTATGTACTTTTTGCTCACAGAGATCAGAAGAGGACATGGGGTTCTCATGAGCAGGAATTATAGGTGTCTTTGAGCAGCCCAGGATGGGTGCTGGGAATTAAACACCAGTCCTCTGGAAGTATAGTACATACTTATAATAACTGATCCACCTCTTCTGACCCCATTTTCTTCAGTTGAAATGACTTTGATTACCGCATTGACCTCCTTGACTCAGTCAAAATATCCAATAAAGCCGGGCGGTGGTGGCACATGCCTTTAATCCCAGCACTCGGGAGGCAGAGCCAGGCGGATCTCTGTGAGTTGGAGGCCAGCCTGGGCTACCAAGTGAGTTCCAGGAAAGGCGCAAAGCTACACAGAGAAACCCTGTCTTGAACCCCCCCCCCAAAAAAATCCAATAAAATACCTATAAGGCTCCGCACAATCTATTTGCAGAAGCTGATGATTTTGATTAGTTTACCTGAAAATAGTGGGTATTTTGTCCTAACCCTCCTGAAAAACAAGACCGAGTAATGACCTGTTTTCTTAGCTCAATGATAATAAAACATTCAATGTATGTCTCACTGTACACAGAAATGTACTCACAGGAGCATAAGCTCAAGTGTAAGATGTACACTGCTGGAAAAAAACCTGTGGGAACGTCTTCAGGACATTGTTCTGGGCTTAAATGAAGTGAAGAGAAGCCAAAAGCCCAAGTTACAGATTACGAAAATAAACCAAGATGATTAGGCAAAACTAAAAGCTACTGCATGGCAATGGACATAACACAAAAGCAGAGAGATAGCCCAGAGAATGTGCAGTACTTTTCAGTTATTCACCTGGCAAATGACTAATGTTCAGAATGTATAAGAAATTCAAAAACAGTAAGACAGAAAGATAGATAGATAGGTAGATCTCAAATAATCCAAAGGACCTGAATAGACATTTCTCATATGAAGACATACAAATAGCTAGTAGGTTTAAAAAAAATGCTCACCATCACTGCTCATCATGAAAATACAAATCAAAATTTCAATAACAAATTATGTTACCTTGTTAGGATGATTATCATCAAAAACAAAAATAGCAAATCCAAGTGATCACATGGAAATGGGGGGGGGCATTCTATACATGCTGGGAATATAAACTAATGTAGCTATTATGGGAAGCAGTATAGTTATCCCTCCAAAATCTAAATACAGAAATATTTGATCCAGCAGCCATACTATTTGGTGAATTCCAAAGGAAAGAAAATAAGTGTATTAAAGATCGATGTGTTCTTCCATGCTCATTGGAGTGCTGCTTGTAATAGCTGTGTCAAGTGATGAGTGAATGACTGAAGAAAATGTGGTATGTATACAAAATATAATGTTACTCAGCCATAAAAACAGTGAAACTCCTGTCATTTGCAACAGCACAGATGTGCCTAAGAACATTATGCTAAGAAAAATAAACGTGGAAGAGTAAAAGAAATACTGGTTGTTCTCATTTGTTTATTAATTCCAAGGGTGTGAATCTCTTATAGGTACAACTAACATGGGGAATAGAAAGAGGGTTCTTGATGAGTGAAAAGCTCTGTAGCACAGTAGGGTGACTGTAGTTTCTAAGGAGCTACTGTGTCCCAAATATCTCCAAAAGAAGATTTCAGAAACAATACATGTTTGAGACTGAGACACGCTGATTATTGTCATCTAATCCTTATATGTTACAGATTATATTGAATTATCACTTTACAACTCATCAGTATGTATACTTAGTTTGTGTCAATTAAAAAACTTAACCCCCCCACCACTAATACAATGCATAGGCAGATGTATAGCACTTTAGCTATTCTGGGTAGTGCTCTTTAACATCTTGCTTTAGATGAAATTATAATTCTGACTTTTTAAATGTTTATTGATAAGTAAGTTGCATTCCATTCTGGTGACTTTGCTGACGGAGTATGTCTCACTGTACTCTATATCAATTCAAGCTTTGACAGTTTAACATCCAAAAGACATTTTGTTGACTTCATAATTGTTTTTACAAC
This sequence comes from Peromyscus nudipes, assembly GCA_902168325.1. Taxonomy (NCBI): domain Eukaryota; kingdom Metazoa; phylum Chordata; class Mammalia; order Rodentia; family Cricetidae; genus Peromyscus; species Peromyscus nudipes. The sequence goes on along the minus strand of CABHPH010156756.1, from coordinate 38,206 downwards.
ATCTCTTTCCTACTCAAGTACAAATGTCAGCATGTTTTCATGAGTATAACTGCAGAAAACTGTATTTTTTTCTGAAAAATTAAAATAAATAAATACTGGCATCCCTCAAGGACATATATCATATATTCAGTTCTTGAAGCATATAATGGGATTTTTTTTTTTTGGTGGGAACCACCTGATGGCTCCCTGACTAAGGTAAAGTCTTGAAGGACTGTGTGCTATTAAATGTATGAACAATTGTGGATCACGTCTAGCAATTAAGTCATAAAAGGGAAAATGAGAGGATGATATCACTGAATATGCGGTACAAAGACATTTATTTTCATGACTTTGTGAAGTAAAGGAGGTAGGTTTGATTTTGTATAATAAATGTTTTGATGAGTTGGGCTCAATAAATATTTGCTGAAGACAGGATATAGATTCAGTAGGAGCTAGCTTCAACTTAGGACAATGACATTAGTCAAAATGTATAGATTTCAAGAATTGATTCAGAAGTGTATCAGTGTAATTTTACTAAATTCTACTGGTTACTAATGAGATCTTGTGACAGTGTGCTAATGGCCTTTGTATTATCTTGGTAAATGTTCATAATAATTCCATGAAGAATAGTTGCCTTAGTTATGTTCTCTTTCTACATGTGGACTTTGAAACTTACATTGAAGTGGAGTCAGTGCTTCCAAACTGACCCGTGGTATATATATTTGATCGGAATGTAAATCTTGAAATGGCAGTAGCATATCCGTATCCTTCAAGAACCACATAGGATCCTGGAGAGATGGTTCAGAGGTTAAGAGTCTGTGTTGCTTTCACAGAGGACCCAAGTTCAATTCCCACTTCCCACACTAGGAAGCTCACAACCACCTGGAATTCCATTTCAGCTCTCCTAGTTGACATCTGTGGGCAACTGCACTCATATGCGTGTTTTCCCATCACACATACATGCAAAAACAAGCAAGCAAACAAACAAAAAACCAACAATAAACCTTTAAAAAAATCATATAGGAAAACTTAAATTATTAAAATATGTTAACTGATGTGTATTGCATTTAAGAACATGTGTGTTAGGAAACACAGAGGTTTTGTGTAGGACTTCTCAACCTAATAGCATGATATAGCAATTTGAATTAAACATGTTACAAAAAGACTGAGCTTCCATTCCACTAACTTCAGTGCCCAGAATTCATCCATACTAGATAATGACAGGCTAGCAAATATATCTCTATAAGTTTTCACAACATAATATGATTCCTTATAACAACAACTGATTCAAGCTAGGCTTTTGTCAATGGAGGGCTTATAGGCAAAGAAACACAAAGCTGTATGCTGCTAAGAAGGTGGCATTGCAGAAAAAGCAGTCTGTTGGAAATGTTCTTGACAAAATTGGAAGTGTTAAAGGACAGATAAGTATTATATAATTAGATACTTGTCTGTATATGCTCACAATAAGACCAGAATATTTTATATAAAACTATAAATCATAGTTAATAAAAAATTGTGAAAATGGGTACTTTTCTTTTTTTTAATTCCTATTTTATTTTTTTCTACTTTCTGCAGTAAAACTACTAGCTTTATGACCAGTAAGTGCCTAAAATCTGCACTAAATATAATCATTTATCTAATGATTAGAATTAAACTCTACAGGAAAGTGGGTTAATGTTGGTTTTGATGTTTTTTATGTTGGTCTTACATTTTCCTTTGTCTTAGCTAAGAAAAAGGAACATCTAGAGTGTAAACATTAGGTAAAGGGAGATTTATTTATTTGAAGAATAGAACATTGTTGTTACTCTGTAGGCAAGATTAATTTTCTCAGCTGATAAGAATTGCCTGGCTCTTTCCCTCAGACCGTGTTAACTAGACTAGCATGTCAGTCAGTCGCCTGAGTGATGTAGCTCTGTCTGTACCAGTCAGAGGATGCCGTTGTAATCAACACCACCCCAAAACACACAAGCTCCTACTGTGAAGCTTTGCTGATTGGTTCTATCACAGGCTGGAGTGCTCAGAAGTCAGGCGAGGGCACAGAGCTACATAGTTCACTGTGACATTGATGCATTTGGGAATCTAGCTTTGTTGGTAATGAGTAGCACATGGTCAACGGAACTGCCAGAAAAACAAGAAGCATTGATACTGGAGACTGTACAAGGGAGTGATTGCCAAATGAGAGGTGACTTCTATCACCTCAACCCACATTCTATTGGCTAGATCACAGTCACATAGACTTAAACTTAAATGTAAAGAAAGCGGGGAAATGTGTTTGCTGGATATTAAGTAAGAAAGCATACAGGTTCGGTGACCATGTAACACAGATCACACCACTCCCACCCAATAGGCCCTCCTACTTTTATCTGTACTTTTTTTTTTTTGCATGAGCATGTTTGTGTGCTGTGTACCTGTATGTATGTATGTACTTGTGCATGGAAGCCCAAAACTGATGTAGAGTGTCTTTAGTTGCTTGTTTTATTTATTGAGGCAGGGTCTCTCACTGAATCCCAAGCTCCAATTCTTGTTAGTCTAGATAGTCACCTTGCTCTGGGACTCTCCTGTGTATGCCTCCTGAATCTCCAGACTGCCTATGGCTGATGTAGCCCCCAGGTGTTTACCTGAGTGCTGGGGATCTGGACTTGGTTATTCACCTCTGCACAGTAAGCACTTGATCCACTGCCCCATCTCCTCAGCTCCTACTGTGCCTTATAAAGAATGGTATGTTGGTATTCAATGTCATCATATAAATGAAATACTGCTTTAAAGTTTTATTTGCATAACTTATCAATGCCTTCTTTTCATAACACATTGCTCTAAATGGTTGTAAGCAGCTGACAAAATACACCTGTATTTATCAGGGAGTAATTGGTGCCCAAGAACATATTTCTGAATGTTCTCAAAGGGTACTGGGTCAGAGGAAAGCTGCCTGATGACCACATGCTGCTTCATGCTAAAGCTCAACTGGTGGACACTGCTAGCCCATGCCCTTAGAAGTGTTTCTTTCTGGTTGGAAACCCTTCAGCTGATCAGATGCCAGAGAAACACTTTCCTGTCTGAGGTTCTCTACATGTTGAAAACAAGTGTGAGCATATGGGCTCACCTGGTTTCATTTATGGGGATCTAGAGCTTCAGACACTGTTTAGTCATAATAAATAGACTGTGGCGCTGATTATTGCTCCTGTAATGTTTCCAAAAGCCAAGGGCAGGTGGTACTTAGTTTAAGATAGGGAGGAAGGTGAAGGGGTGTTGCATATTCATGAGAAGTGTGGGGAGGAAAAATTTGCTTCAAATGTAAAATTAATCAGTCACCCGGTGCTCAGGGCTGTCGGGGGATAGTCTCTGGCAAACTGAAATTCGACGTTTGTTGTTTTTGAAACCCTCTACTTACTGTGAATCATTTACTGTTGTTTTTAATTAATCAGCTAAGAGTATGTGGTTTGAAATGTGTGATTGTACTGAGGCACTTCAGGGTCCTGTGACTTTGGTTTAGGAATGTCACATAGGAGTGAAACTGGGCTCTGTCAGGATTGAGCAGCCACCAAGGTCAACTCCAGCGTACTTCTTTACTCTATGGAGGTCTGCCTTGTGTTGCCTGGAGGCACATTTCTAAAAGGATTTCTGTATAAGGCCTCCTAATAGACTGCAGTTGGCTCTGGGTCTTATTAGTTCTGCTTTCAAGTGTAAGCTGTGTTTGAGGAGGCACTGTAGAGAAAGTAGAAGTGTTAGTGTGCATGTAGGTGCGGTGAGGTTGGAGGTGTTTATTTCAGAGTATACTGAAAGGGCAGCATATCAGTGTCACACAGCCCTGCACCTATGGCTGCTCCTGAGAGGGGGTGTGGATAAGAAGAGCGGGAGTTTTAGGCTGAAACAGATGACCCTTTTCCTCAGTAATCCAAATTTTACCAAAAATTATCCAGCAAATAATTTTCCTGAAATCCTCCACTTTCTTGATTTTTTTCCACTTCAAAGATCAGAAGTTACAATCTTTTTTTCTATCAACTTTTTATTATATTTGACTCCCTTTAAACTCTCTGAAATTGTAGTGTTCGTGTATGGAAAAAGAGACTGTAATGCTGTCAAAGGCTCTCAGGCAATTAAATTTAAGAACATAAAAGCCTGTTAAGGTTTGATTGAGGCAATCATTTAGATAATTTTCAACGTATTGTAAGATATAATTGCAAACATGTACCATTAGTTCATGCCATCCACCCACACATTCATCACTTCTGTCAATCATACATTCATAGCCCAGTTTCTTTTTGCAGCATCCTTACAACCAATCTTTTAAATTACAGTGGCACATGAGTGACTAAACCTAGGTAACTGCTGTGAAGAAACTTGTGGTCTGATAAGGACAGCAGGAAAAAAAAAACTTACCTGATTCATCACATAACTATGTTTTCTGTTTAATATAACAAAATACCCACAGCTGAGCAATTCATAAAGTAAAGATTATTTAGCTCAGCATTGACCATGGCATCAGAAAGTGATTACATACTGTAGTGAATACCTTTTCACTATAACATCTAGAGGCAGAAAGTATTATGGTACCTTCATCTGGAAGAGAGCAAGCTTACATAGCAAGCTAGAATCAAGGGAAGAACCCAGGCATGTTCCTTTGTAACTACTCTCTGCAGAGAACTAATCAGGATCTCCCATGAGTAGCCTTCTCAGTGACTTAGTGCTATACTACTGGGTACATCTCCTTATAGATTCGTCAGTGAAGGCACATCACTAGAGTGGGGACCAAGCTTCCCACATAGAAAGTGTGGGAGAGCATGTTCAAATCATAGCAAGTTAGAATCCTCCATAGTATGAACTTAGGTCCTTCCCAGGTCTCACATTCTGCCCCACACAAATTCACAGAAATTGAATACTGTCTGTGTTTAAAAGTGCCTGTGTGAGCATAAGACTTACTTCCTTTAGCTTACAACATGCTGTCTGGCATTTAGTAGGAGCTTTTCTTTGGTGAATGAAAATGAATGAATGGAGAAAGGAATGAGCACTCTGTGATTCACAGGAAGTTAAAGGGGGATGAGACCCTGCTTCTGCCCTGAGAGATCACACAATGTGGTAGCAGTAAGTATGTGATAGTTAAAGCTAGAGTCATTTTGGAAGAGGGAACCTCAACTGAGAAAATGCCTCTACTATATTAGCCTGGGGGCAAGCCTGCGGTAAACTTTCATGATTAGTGATTGATATGGGAGGGTAGTCTGAGTATAAGAAAGTCATGGGGTTCAAGCCAGTAGGGAGCACTTCTTTGTGGCCTCTTTATCAAATCCCACCTCCTGGTTCTTCCCTGAGTTCCTGCCATGACTTCGATGAGGGGCTGTGTTGTGTAGTTGTAAAATGATATAAACCCTTCCCTCCCCAGGTTGCTTTTGGTCATAGTGTTTTATCCTAGTAATAGAAATTCCAACTAAGACACCATTGCACCATTGAGGCTACCTTGTCCAATGGGTCGTTGTTGTGGTTCATTGTGTGGCTATAGTGTAAACTGTAATAAATGTGTATACTGCATCTAAATGAAGATAATCTCCAGATTATAGGAGGAAGAAAAAAAAGATATCAGAAAACTGAAGTAGACAGAGGGAAGTACTTTCCCTGAAAGGCATGGGAGAGAATTTAAGAGTAAATGAAAGGTATCTATGTAGTACAGATATCTGACTGGAATAGAGGGAGGTAGGGAGGTTTGTAAGAGAATATGCCAGCCATATCCTCAATGGTGGAAACATTAAAAACTGAATGAGAGGTCACAGAGAAAAATTCAGGAATATCTGGGTTCAAATTGCCTTTTGCTACATATACAATACTATCTGATTACTTTGAATAACTTCTCTGTACTTTTGAGTCTTCATTGGTAACATGGGTTAACATTAGATATCTGACAGTCTTATTATTAGAATTCAATGACAGACTGTGTATGGGGGCTTAGCAGTATGCCTGGTACCTTAGAAGCACGCAGTGTATAGAGTTTGATCGTTATGGATACACACTGCATTGCACCTAGAATATCCTAGCATGAATTAATGTCAACCCTGAAGTTAACAATCTAAGCTTTGAGTTGGTCAGATGAAAACAGAACAGATGCAGATACATACAACATAGGGACAAATAATGTTTTTAACAATGGTCCTGTTGGTGTAGCTCCCAGTGCCCAGTGACTGGCTCCTGTGTTTTCTAAGGAATGTGCTTGTGAAGAACCTGTGGCCTTCATGGACTGCAGCCTATACTGAGTACTGGTTCTAAATGGATCCACTTAGCTCCCTGGCTGGCTTAGCTTGCCTTTGCCACCCACCATTCTCACTCCTTTAGAACCTTGGTGCTCTACCCTGGGTTTCTAGGTAAGACCACTTCATCACAAGAGTCTATCAGGACCATGAAGAACAAAGTTCATCTTTTTGTTATGTTGCCCATCCTACACTTACATTTCAACAGCCATATTTTGGTTGAAAAACACAAACCATTGCTCTCCCATGGTTTGGGGTTAAGGACCTTGTTTCTTCCCTGTCCTTTTCGTTGTGGAACCTGTGTATGTACAGCAATGAATAAAGTATATTGACCTCTAGGGATATTATCTTAACAACTGAATTTTATCCGAGACTTAAACATTCAGAATTAGGGTAGAAAATCCTCAATTTATATAATTTGCAATGTAACTTAGAAGGTGAAATTGATGTTTTTGGACCAGGCCTCTTTAGTTACTGTACTTTTAATAGCTTCAGAGTGCAGTGGTGTTTGAAGTAGGGTTTTGAAGAAGGAAGAGGCATCCAAAGTGGTGACCTACTTAAGTGTCATTAGGTAAGAAAACATGGTGACCGCCTACTGAGAATTCACATATGTCACTGGGATTGTCAAATGCCAGCCCTGAGAATGGAATGAAGGCAGACTCTACTGGAGCCAGTGAAATTCTAGAACAAGACATATGGGCTTTGCATTTCCTTACTGCTCTAAGTTAACCTGTCTCCATATCCTCAATGCAAGACCTGGCAGATTCTGAGTCCTATGTGTCCATGAAATTAATTAGAATACCACACTGTCTTTTCCCACAATAAAAAATTATCCTTTCCCAATAGAAACATTACAACTGAAAACGTTAGAGGGCATTACAGTCCAAGGCCACCCTGCATTAGAATTGATGATACAGTAGTAACAGAACTCTTGACAAGGAAACCATGTAGTAGAAGATTCTTTGGAAATATACATGACTAGTCATAACTCAAAAGCCCTGGGCGTAACTACTGATTTTTCCTCTTCAGGCATTTGAACTTAACTCTTGGCATCCTTGTGACTGGATTGGGTTCCTGGATGAAAGCTCTCCTCCTACTTAGTACTACCCATTTGTTGTTTCCATACCTCCTACCTTCCATTACAGATGCCTCCACTGGGCTCAGTTTTATCAATGAGTGGTAATTCTAAGTGTAGTTACCACCATGCAAAAAGGGGCTGGGTGATGATCGTTTCACAGAGCTTTGGTTCTTTTTGCTGATGGCCTAACAACCATTCTGTTCATGATGTGAACCACTCTCAGGGAGCATTGAAGTCAAATTCATGATCATGTGCTTTGATTATAACAATGACTGGAATTCAGTGGAGACACATACAAGACTGTTGCACAGTGATGACAGCTTTGCTTCTCCATGACTGTGCAGTTCACTGGACATCGGCAAACATTAGAAAATAGCCCAATAATTATAATTATTTGAATCTAGATTCTAAATCCCGTAGCTACATAAACATCAGGGCTTTTCTTGGTGGAGGTTGAATATATACTCAGTTTTAAAGAAAACAAAGTGGCTTTGTTCCCCTTGAGGATGCTGGTACCCAGAATAAGAACTTCCCCTGAATTTTCTCACTCATGTCACAGTGGTCAAGGTCCTCACACATATACCTGTGGCTGGTATATCCAGCATAAAGCATGCAGCTCGGCATTTCACGTACCTGAAGAGAAGACCCTAACTGTATTTATATGCACAGTACTTTGCTGCTTTTCTTCTTTTTCTCCTTGATTATTCAGTTAAGACATTGCATCATTTCTTATAAAATCATGTGGGTAGATTAAAATAGGACCACATATTTGTTGCAATATAGGAGCATTGGGTTCCATTAGGAGTCGGAACTAGAGATCAAATATTAGTCAATCTCCAATGATGTGATAAAGGTGCTGTGATGAATCCTTAGCCTTGAAGGCTGCATTATATCATGTCAATTTCCAACGTGAGAGACTAAAGCTTGCTTAGTGAGAGTCAGAAATGTTCTTGGAGTTGGGAGCTGGCCTTCACCCTCATGTATGTCTGAAACCACAAGCCATGCTCTTAAGCACTCTACCCTATCATAGTGCCACCTTATCACCAGGAAAAGCTGGACCATATTCTTGTCCCATGCACTTTTCTCTGTAGTCAGTCACTTTCCAGGTCAGTCAGCTAACATCAACTTATAAATGTCTTGCTGGAAGAAACTTGGTTGATGAGGTCAAGTTCCCAAGAGCGAAAGTTTTTGGCCCCTAGTATGACCATAACATACTTACTTTCCTCTTCTAACAAGATTCCATCAGATGGGAGTCGGTGAGTCCACACTGAATATTTTACTGACATGTATGAGTGTTTGCCAGATAAAGCAGTCATTATCCTAACAAAGCTCTGAGGAACCACTCCACAGAGACTTTGGAGAGGGCCTAAAATTTCTAGTAGGAAATTTCTCAGAAAGAAAGATGCTCTCCGTCTTTTACTACTAAAAGGGCACTGTCAGTGAATCAGGGTTCATCATCCATCTCATTTTTTCTAGAAAGGCAGAAGCATGGCTAGCCTCCAGCTCCTAGTGGAAACTCTGATGGGCCAGGTGGTACCATGGTTGCTTGTTAGACTGATATACATATAGAGATATCAGGGAGTTTGTTCTCTGTCTTTGTTCTCATTGTTTTGTCCATTCTTGTTCCTTCTTGTCATGTCCATTTTCTATTATTACCATCAGTTCTTTCCCTCACATTGATATTTTTCAATTATTATTACAGCCAGCACTTATTAGAAAAATTCATAAGGTCATTTGTCAATGTAATAGAAAAATGCAAATATTCATACATAATATATGCATCTATGGATTTATGAATGGTTTCTGGTTCTCTTCATCGTAGAACATGGTCTTGATATAGATTCTGGAATCTCCATCTTCACTGACTTTTTAGTATTTCCAGAAGTGTCACAGAGCAATAGCAACAGCAAGAACTCTTATAATAGATACTTCCTATACTATAGTATACATTAGCTTTCAGGCACTGCATGCCTCTTATTAGCTCAGGGGAAGAGACAAACTTTGTGTCTCAGTTTCCCATCACTGAAATATCTTAACAGTGCTTTATAAACTAGTTGTAGTGTGATCACATATAAACAAACAAATAGAAAACCAACTTAGAATGATGCCTAACCCATCCTAAGTAAATCCACATATGACCCAACTGTAGATGTAGATGCATTGTAGTTGTTGACAACAATATCTCACTGTTTTCAAGAGAGGAAAACACGCCAAAGAGAACAAGTGCTTGGCTAGTAATGGATCTGGTTGAATTGTGGTGTATCTAAACCGGTCCTTCTCTGCCTTGGAATAACTGACACTTTGTTGTACCTGTTTCCTGTCATAGACAGCTATCCTCTGCATGATAGGATGTTTCCAAACATCCTCAGTTGTAGTTGGAGTTTTCTCCAGTCCTGCTCGGGCCAGCAGCCACTCAGACCCAAGTAAACACACAGAGATTTATATTACTTATAAACTGTATGGCCAAGGCAGACTTCTTGCTATCTGTTCTTCTATCTTAAATTAACCCATTTCTATTAACCTATGAGTTGCCAAGTGGCTTGTGGCTTACCAGTATTTTATATCTTGTTTCTCATGGCAGTGGTAGCTGGCAGCATCTCCTGACTCAGCCTTCCACTTCTCAGCATTCTCCTCTCTGCTTATCCCATCTATGCTATACTTCCTGCCTGGCTACTGGCCAGTCAGCTTTTTATTTATCAATCAATCAGAGCAACACATTCACAGCATACAGAAAAACATCCCCAGCACTCAGGCTCCAGTCTCTGATACTAGTCTCATACTGTTACAATCAGAATTCCCCCCTACAACCAGAGGAACTGTCAGTGGGTAAAGACACTTTCCACCAAGCCTGATCCCTCAGATGGAAGGAGAATACCAGTTCACACAAGCAGTCCTCTGATCTCCACATGTGCACCACGATACTATCACGCCCACACACAAACATATAACATAAATAAATAAATCTAAAATGTTGCTTGCAAATATAACTGTATGTCCTTAGGAACTGGGCTGTGTGCTCCGTGCTGTGCATGAGCTCTCCTACTGAAATCTGGTCTTGTTTCTGCTCTGTTCACTGTCCTTGTGATGTAGGAAAGTATTTTCCTATATATATTTAAACAGATGAGCTAAGTGATGAGGCATTTCTTCACTTTAGAAAAGAACTTTTTTCTTTCCAACTTTCAAAGCTATATAATTACTTTAAACAATCAGCTTTGTGGGTGTAACCAAAACCCAAGTCAATTAAAATAAATAATGATACATAGCTAGGAAACTGTCCCTTTGGTCAGTGATTAAAACAAATATACATTGTTCTTCAGAATTTGCTCCTGAACTGCATGGAAGTGGGAGAGGGCAGCTGAGGGACATGACAGATAAGGATAAACAGTGAGGTCTCAGCACTGAAACTGTTATGGGACTAGATTTGGGATATAAGGGAGGATGAGTAGAGGATGCTATGAATGGAGTGTTGCTCTCTGGGGTAGTGGTTCTTTCAGAATTAGTAGAGAATATTCTCATCTCATTTAAAATACTTGGTTGTCTATATTCATGGGAACCATAACTGCAAGTTCCAAATCCATAGAATCAAGCAATATTAAAAAGTTTGCATATGTGCTATCTACACAATACCTTTAATCCCAGCACTTGGGAGGCAGAGACAGGAGCAGGCATATTTCTGAGTTGGATGCCAGCCTGGTTTACAAAGCTAGTTCCAGGATAGCCAGGGTTACATACACATAGAAACACCAAACAAACAAACAAACAAACACACACAAACAAACAAAAAACCCAAACCAAACAAACTAAACAAACAAAACCAGCCAAACAAACAAAGCTTACAGAATAGTAGTGTAGGAAGTTATATGCAAATACTATGCCATTTTATTACTGTGTATTTTTTATATTGAGTGGTTTCATTATGAAATTAATATATAAGCATGTAGAAGTAAAACTTTGATCATATTTCCTTCATATTTATACTAATGATCTCATAATAGATATGTACCTACATATTTATGTTCTATATATATATGAAACTTTGATCATATTTACTTCTACAATCCACACTATGTCATTTTATATAAGCAAGTTGAGCATCTGCTGATTTGGGCATCAAAAGTTGTTCAGAACCAGTACCCTACAGATATGGAGGATCTAGATAGTGAGGATACTAGACTCATGGCTTGCTTTAAAAAGTAGAACAATTGCAACAGGAGGCATGACCTCTACAAATGTCCCCTTGTTGATAGTGTTTCCTTCTCCTATCACTGTGGATCTCTACTGCCATGAGTGTGAAGCCACCAGAATTTACATCACATTTCTTGGGAAGGTCTTCCATCATCCTTCAAGACATAATATGGCAGACATCAAAGATGACACCCTCTCACCAACAGACATTATTTATCTTTGGAGGGAGCGTCATACCTAACTTGATATTTCACTAAAGTGGACTTAATGAAACTGCCAGTGTGTATGGAATAGTTTTTATCATCTGCCCTTTACCACCAAGACTAACTATCTCATCCTTGCTGTTTCACAAGGCCTTTCTGCAAGTGGTGGCTATTGGCATCTCTCTCTTTACCTCACATTCTCTGCTGTATGAAGATGGAAGAGATGGATTCTCTGCAGGCTTCCTGCTCCTGTGGAGGTTACTTCAAACCAGGGAGACCCAGAGGCTCTCCACTGCCTTTGAGGGGTTATGTTCCCTATGATGGTTGCCTCCTCAATGTGCTTTCTTCTTTGAAGTTTTCTTCTACTCTGAGTACTGCTGCATAAGGCAGGAAGACCTTTTGGAGACTTTATTCTGATTTATCCTTGAGTCTGAAGATTATTAATACATGTTTTTTGGCCCAGTTCTCTCAGAATGATACAATAACATCTAAGGAATTCCTTATCACTCAACTATCATCTGGGGTGAAGTTCACAGAGGAGAATGAAGTCAATGCCAACTTAAGGAAAGATACAAATCAATATCACTTGTGTACTGGAGTTTAAGTTGTAAAAGTGAACTTCAGACAAAATGTGGCATGTGGTAAAGACTTCTCACTGCAATGTGCCACAGCAGAGGACATTGTGTAGTGACAAAGAGAAAGCACACTAGATCTGGCCTTTCTTCCTCTGTATATGAAGCCACTCATGCCATCCCAGGCAGACCTACCCTCATAATCCTATCCTACTTTTCTACCAAAAGTATCACCTCCAAATTCTGTTAGCATATGAATTTGGAAACTAAATCTTCAATACCCCAATGTGGGGGGGGGCATATGCCTCCCACAGCAGTGTTTACCATGGGTTAGTGTCTGCCACATCTAGGCAGCTACTGTGTAGCCACAAAGGGGACAGGGCCAGAGTGACAGAAGGTGAAAGGCTGAAGTCTTGGAGTATGCTGCCCCAGATGGGAGGCCAGGTTTGGATCCATGTCTTAACTCAAAACCCTACAATCTGCTTAAAATGTAAGTATGTCAGCTTTCTCCTCTGTGAAGTATGGATCATAGTGGCACCTTTTCCAGTGAAATATTGGATTATTGGGATGACGTTAATAATACTGAATGTGAACTCTTGTTACTAGGATTTTTCCGAGATACAAGAACTGACCCTGTCTAATCAAATTGGGTGTTCTTTCTCTCTTTTTTTCAGAGACGTGTACAAGGCCTCATCATTTACCTCCCTCAATTGGCTTTTGCAAACCATCCATATCATATTTCACATTGTTTCTCAGTTTCTTTCCTCTAAATATCATGGTGCCATTAGGCTTGTTCTTGCTCATAACTAGGCAAGGCAGTTCAACTTTCTCATCTTCTTTCTCATAAAGACAGACTTACACTTCCAGCTATAAAAGTGGGTAAGTGACCAAGGCTTGACATACCTAGCCATCTGCTTCCAAGTTAGATGTTCCCGTCACCACTATGTGACACCAGGTGGGCCCCACTCTTCTTGCAGGTGCTGTACACAAACAGGGTAAACAGTTCTCCCTTTTTCTTCCTCTTCCTCTTGGGGCTCATCACTGAACACAGAGCTCTAAACACCCTTGATACACACTTTACCGTTGACCCATATTGCAGTTCATCCCTTTGTCTTATTCCCACCATAACGAACACAGAATATGGAACATTTTTTTTTAACACTAGCGTAAATTCTGGTAATGTACCTGATGCCCAGAGCCCTACAGACAGGAAAAGGGTTCAGCACACAGGATCTCTTTGTTCCATCCTAACACAGACATGTGGTCATGGTGATACTGAAATGAAAACAGTCTAGGAAGACATGACTTTCTTAAGTGTCCTGTGTACTTTATAAATATAGTTCACTAAAGAAGGTGTGTGAATACTTTAAATAGACTTTGGAGGTCAGTTTCCAGAAGCTGAACAGATCATGTTTTTCCAACCAACAGCAGTCTGCCCTCGAGGAATAGATCTGGGACAGAGGGATGTAAGCCAAGTGTCCTCTGTCATCTTGACACCTTTATTAATGTTTCGTGGTACGAAATGAAATAATCTGTTCATACAGGTTTCAACTAAGCCTGGAATACACATCTGAAGGCCAGAGGAAGGGAGGGGGCTGAGTGGGGGAAAAACATTAAAAGGAACAAAAAAAGAATCTGGTTGGTCTTTACAACCATAAATGGTAAAACTAACCCTGTTCTCCTGCCAGCCAGAAGAATAGTCAAGCAAGGTTTTGATTTACAAGAACAGCTCAGCAAAGGCCTTGTAGAGAGAGCTTCATGCCTGCTATAAAAATGTGATTAGCTATAAAACAGAGAGATTTAACAAGAACATTTAAGCACGGGCAACAGACCTGCACAAAAATAAACAAAAACAGAAATTGCTGTCTGAGCCTTTAACCCGTTTCTTTAAAGGCTGGGATTAAAATTCCCATTTAGACTTGGGACTAATAACAGCTTGCTTTGAGAATCAAAGGACAAAGGGAAGATGACCTTGACATTTGCTGTGTATTCACTCTGCTCATCTCCCTCATCAAGCTTTCCCTTGAGTTTACGTGATGAGGGATTATCCAAACCCCTGCAACAGCTCCCCATGTCAAACACTGTCTGCACACCCAGGTTGGAAGGCAATTGAAGCCATTGGTGTCTGGGACCCCCAGAGGGGAGAACATTTAAAGCTGAGAGTGTCACAGCCCACTGCTGTTATTGGCCCTTCCCGGCTTGCTCTGTGTCAAGTCTGAAACAGCCATGGCTTGGAAAGAACATTGGCAGGATAGACTATGAATGACAGTTCTTTTCAGGGCAAGTGGCCCTCCTAAGTCAGTTGTAGAGGCTCATGGCCCATTGCTGACTATAAAAGGAAGCTAGAATACCTGGACATTTTTTGCTCATCACAAGGTGATTTCTTTTTTTAGATTTATTTGAGTTTCATGCATTTTCATAATGAATTTCAATCAACTTCTCTCCCCCTTTTCTTGCTCTCTCATAACCATTTCCCTCCTTCCACTCAACACGTCCCTCTCCTTTCTTGTCTTCTTTTTGTGTGTGACCTACTGAGTTTAATTTGAGTTTCTTGCTCAGTGTGGACAGGTTATTTACTAGAGCACAGGTGACTTGTCAGTAGCAACACCACCGAGGAGATAAGCACAATTTCCACCATTAATTACTAATAGTCCCTTGGCGGGGGTAGGTGGACATCTGATGTGCTCTTCTCCCATCCATGGTACAACATTCAGGGGCCAAATCTTATGCAGAGCAAAGGTGATTTATTAATGATTAATCATGACAGACACAGCTGTGGATTTTTCACTGTGTGTCAATTAATATGTTGAGTACTTTGGAGATGGTCTCAGTCCCTGCCATCATCTGTAGGGTGATTATCCCACATCATAGAAGAGGCAGAGCTAGAATCCAACCCTGGGTTGTCTGGCTCTTTAGCTCTATGACAAGGAAGGAAGTCGAAATTCACATAGGGTCCGTGATGTGCAGGTGACTTCTGTGTCTGACTGTACTTGATTTCTCTAACTACTGATATACCAGGCTTGAGCCTGAGCCATATTCTCTTGTAGCACAGATGCCCTGCAATGTTTTGTTTCTCGTAGAGGAAGCATGCCTGTGGAGAGTGGGGGCCAAACTGGAGAATTTTATGGAGTTCCTGGGCTTATGTGGCTTCTTCTTGCCCTCCCTGAATACCTTTGGCTCCCTGGGATGAAGGATGCTTTTCTGAGATTGGGGCTCAGTGTGCCCAGGTTCATTTTCATCATGCTTTAGCACTTCTGGAACCCCCTGTGCACATCCGTACTGCCAACATTAGATAAGCACAGTTAAATATTGTTGAGCCATCAAATGAAATTAACAGGCTATAAAGTTATCCTTTAAATTATAATTCTTCTTTCCCTCAAATTCTATACATTGATTTGAGAGGATACAAGGGAATTATTGTAAATTAGAAGGGTTTCCAGATATGACCTAGACCCTTAAATAATTAAAACTATGTGTTTTTTTTAATTTTGTGTTCTATAGAGGTTGAACCTGAATGTAAATGAAACCTTATTAAGACTTTATCCTATGTATTTCTGTGTTTAATTGTTATTTCACATGATCAGTGGCATTTCTCAGGTGCTTTAATATATTGCTTATGACATGTTTTTAATTACAATCAGATTTCTGAAGGGAATTTTCCATTAAATGAGTGTTCAAACTCTTTTGTTTGTGGCATTTTATGGGCTGCAAAGTTTTTCAGAATGTCATCAGTGATGACTTCTATCATGATAAGATCTTAATTTATTCCAAGGTGTGCATGAGAACCCAAGAGACAATTTTGTCTTCCTGGAATCCCAGGCCCCCTGACTGTTATTCTTGGAGGAGTGCCCATTCAATGTATGAGACTCTTCGGTATAAGCCTCCCTTCACCTTATTCACTAAGGTGAATTCACTTATTCCTTGCAGTCCAGTGGGACTCCTGCAGTGCTGGTGCAGGAAGTGAGGCCGTGAGCCCTTGAACTTCCTGCTCTGCGTGAAGACAGGTCCTTTTGGCCCCCCGATGTTAAAGGTGGAAAAATCTGTGCCACAGCCCGGCACTTAGTGAAACGCATCACTGTGTAGAGCCGTGATCTTTTATGGACTGCTTTATTATTTATTGGTGAATAATAAGGTGGCTGCAGTGCCCTTGCTAGCTCTAGACCATGGTATCTGCATGCTCATCATAACAACTTCATCCTCCACGGGAAAACTGTAGTGTCAGCAATTTTATGTCACCACTATCAGCAACAGTAGGTGACCAACAGAGGCTTCTCTAAAAGGAGTAAATGAAGAAGCCATTACAGATCAATATGACAGGAAAAAGAGGCTCATGAGTAATTCATCAGCACACAGATGATGGGAAGTTCTGGGGATTCAGTAGCCAGATTGCCAAGATTCACAAAATTGTGAGATTGTTTCCCTTTGGCGACCAGAGTGACTTCCAAGAGAGTTTGATATATCTGTTTGTAAGGATCATAAATGCTTGACCAAGGAATTACATTCAGTTTTGAAGGGAATCACTGAGCAAATGTATGGTTCTGAGCCAAAGAATGGTAAGATTTAGTAACTCTTATAAGACTAAAATTATTTTAGTATGTAAAATGTAGTTAAATGATGGAGGTGTTTCTGAACAGATTATCTCCACATTCTAAACTCAAGGTAAGGAGGCAGATGGGGGATGGAAGGAGTGAGGACAGAATGTTGGAGGTGAAACAGACATTTTGTAAAGAGAGCTGACAGACCGTCTACACACACAGGCTGAATTAAACTATCAAAAGAACAAATTTGCCTCTCTTTTGCATATTTTAAAACTTGCCTGGAAAAGCAAAATAATGATCTTCTGTCTTTTTCTTTAAATGTGTTTAAGCATAAGTTTAAAAAAAAAGAAAGAAAGAAAGAAAATGACTCTGGATTTTAAAGCCAGTGCTATTTTCAGCTTTACCCAAGTTAACCAGCATCCCAGAGCTAAAAACTAAAGAAATGCCACCTTTTAAAACTGCCAAATGGTTCAAACATGCTCTTGGGATCAGAATATTCCTCGTGCCGGGCTGTGGTGGCGCACGCCTTTAATCCCAGCACTCGGGAGGCAGAGCCAGGCGGATCTCTGTGAGTTCGAGGCCAGCCTGGGCTACCAAGTGAGTTCCAGGAAAAGGCGCAAAGCTACACAGAGAAACCCTGTCTCGAAAAACCAAAAAAAAAAAAAAAAAAAGAAAAAGAATATTCCTCGTAAGATCAGTCTATTGACCAATAATTTAGAGGAAATTTTATGTTGATTTACAACCTTGATACTAACATGGAAAGTTGCCACATGAAGACAAAGTATTCTGTTGTTGGTTTTTCTTTTCTGCCTCTTATTTATTTTTATTGTTTTACAGTTTCATATGATTGTATTTTTTTAATTTATTTTTTTAAAGTCTTTTTTCATTTTACATATCAATCCCAGTTTTTAATGTAAGTTTCAAAAGTTGGGGCACAGGGAATAAACTAAGGAAAAAATTATAGAAAATATGTCCTTTTAGAAAAACCACACACACACACACACACACACACACACACACACACACACATGCACAAAGATACATATACATACAGACACCCACACAGAGATGCACACACATACAGACACACACATATACACACACACATGCAACACTCACACACACATGTTCCTGTGCACCTCAGGTAACCTATAATACTCTTTGTAAAAATAGCTGATATTATCAGGGCATTTTATGAAAACCTAACCACTCTTAGAACATGACTGAATCAGTTGCACATTCAAACTCAGTAGATATCTCATAAATATAAATTTTGTGTCATTAATCTTGAGTTTATGGATTTCCATATGAATTTTGAATGTGCATGAAGTACTAGAGGGATATTTTGGTAAAATATTCTGAAGCATAAAAAGTGAAGAACTACCTGTTTATTGTTAGCCATACTTATATTTCCAGTAGTTGGGATATTGAGGCAGGAGAATTACTATGAGTTCAAGATGAGCCAGACCTGCTTATTAGTAGCAAGACCACATCTCAATAACTAAATAACTAAATAATTAAATAACTAAATAAATCAATAAACAAGCTAAATAGAAGTTTAAGAATTACAGAGCTATAGTGGTGACTTTAAGAATGCATCTAATGACATTTACACTTTACCAGTCAATAAGGAATTGAAGAAAATAAGGGTTTTAATGTTATAAATATGTTTTTATTAATGTAAAAGACTGTGTTTTATTCCAAGTTTTATTTGAAACATTGATTATTAATACTAGTTGATGGTCATAGATTGTCCCCAGCTAGAAAATAATTCTCCTTCTCTCTTCCTATCTCAATAAGACCCACACACATCAGTATTGTTGCTATGCATTAACTCACAATTAGCATTATTGAATTCAGCTGCTCAAAGAATTTGGACTGTAAGTGTAGATTTTTTTCCATAACAAAAGCTGACATGAAAGGACTGCTTAAACAATACTTAATTAACTTTAATCAAATTAATCAGCAATTTCTATTTCTTTAGACAGAGTTTACAAACTAATTATAAATGTTGTGATAGCATAAACATCTCTTAATTGTCTAAGTTTTTGATCTCTACCTAAAGGTAAAACAATGAAACTAGGAATGTGCATTTTGCTTGTTTTAGTAAGCACTCCCTCCTGACTTTGAGGAAGTTACCTTCAGAGCAAATGTTGATCTGCCACTGGACAAGAAGGGAAGTCAGTAGTCTATGTGAGAAGGTGGTAGTAACCCTGTCATTGTGAGGTTTGGGAAGAGTCTTCTAATAAAGGTCTACAAGCCAGGGTCTGGCTGTACCTTCTACTCTCAGAATCTTGTTTCTGGTTGTGTAATCATGAGCTGCTGTAGTTTCCCAGGAATGTTAAAACAAAATACCATGAACTCTGTATATTGCTACAGTAGTAGCTTGTTGCTACTTGTAGGTCAAAAGGCTACAAGTTTACGTTTGAAGGGCCCCCAGGACCATTTCCCTTTAATACTCTGGGAAGCATCCTCCCAAGTATCTGAGGAGGACCATCCATCTTCAGCGCCCCTTGCTTTGTAGCAGCATCTCTTTGACTTTGGCTTCTGGTACCTCACAGCCTTCATTCTGAGTTTCTCCTCTGTTCTTGTAGGGCTTTAGTCTTATTTGGTTAAGAGACCACCCTCCTTCAGGATAACCTCTTTTCTAGTTAATGAATTTATTTGACAACAATCTTACTTACGAAGAAGGGGATCACCTACATAGTGAGCTAGGATTTAATCTAATCTCCTGGTGGGTACAAATACATATTAGGGAAAAGGGAGGTAGGGCTGGAGCAGTGGTTCTCAACCTGTGGGTCTTGACCCTTTTGGGGTCAAATGGCCCTTTCACATGGGTTGCCTAAGATCATCAGAAAACACAGATATTTATATTAATATTCATAAAAGTAGCAAGATTACAGGTGTTAAGTAGCAATGAAAATAATTTGGTGGTTGGAAGTTACCACAGCATGAGGACCCATATTAAAGGGCTGCAGTATTATGAAGGTTGAGAACCGCTGGGCTAGAGTATATATAGATCAAGGGTTACCATATCAGAGCCAGCAATTGACCATTAGATTAATGGTATCTTGAGAAACATGTTGAAACTACAGGATCTTTTAATCTGACTTAGAGATACTTTAGACTATGTGATACTATTCTGGGAAACCCTATCAAAGGCATCACCTTACTGACATTTTGGTGAATGTGCTGAGTACATAGTAAGTTGTTATGACACAAAACTTAGGTAGCAGCCAGTTCAATCTGTGAATATTGTTATGGGAACAACATTGTTTCCATAAGACATAAGTCTGGACAGTGATACAGAAACAGTGTTCATAGCTTTTGCTTGCCCACCTGAGTGTCCATGCTTTTAAAGAAAATCAAAACCCGTGCTAAGAATCATGTTTAAAAATTAAACATGTTGTTGGTCTCTTTCCAGTATATTTTTTTATCAAAAGGATGAAGGAAATAAGGTTCTATGCCCCTATAATGACTGTTTTCTTCTCATTAGTAATGGCAAAAACCCTTCTTGAAGTGAACCTAAAACCTTAATAATGAGTTTACCCCAGCCTCCAAGGACTTGAAGGGGCCACACATTTGATCAAAATGACATGTTTAAAAATTGTCCTTTCAAGATATGGCACAGATAAAATGTAGATGGACTGGAGCCAAAAGTGCTCTTTGTGGAGGATATACTCAATAATGTGTTCATTGTTAATCTCTGCTTGTTTCCAAATAATTTCTGACTTCTGCATGGAACCAATTTTCTGATTTGGGAGACTCAGATAATTCAAATTGCATGTCCTAAAATATGATAATAAGGGGAGTCTGCCAGTGTTCGCCGCTATGAGCTGGTCATGCTGGAAGGAAGAATTGGGCCTTCGTGTGACTCACAAACTATCCTTTGATATTCAGTCTTTTTTCTCTAGAAATGGAACTGTGCCAATCCAAGTATTATCCAGTGTGTCTCTGAATCACTGAGTTGCATGTGGAATGGATGTTACAATTTTTATTATGTAGTTTGTTGTTTCAAATAACATGTCTTGAAGAAGCAAACTTGGTTGGTACTTAAATAATTCTGTAATAAGTTCATAGTTTCCTTAGAGTATTTTTGATTTATATTTATATTCCAATGAGATGTTATTATACAGTCAATTGTTAGTGATTTGCACTGAGTTTGCAAAATGTCCTCTGGTGTACTCAACTTCCCTGGTGATGTGGCCTATGCAGTGAGATCTAGGGTTCTGATGACTCCTTTCTTATGTCTAGTTCACAAAATATATTGTCTCAAAATTATATTGCAGAAATTTATTAAAATATGAATTAGGCACATGATCCAAGTGTTCATTCAGTTACTAGATGATGTGTTTGTTGGATTTGAGAAAGACTGTGACTCAGTGCAGATGATGTTCTCTCACTCTCTGGAGAACAAATTAGAGAAAACATTTCTATCAGTAATACATTGTTGTTTTATCTAGTCTCCTCTGAGGGAAAAAAAATCTGACTTCTAGATTACCAGGAATCATATAGCTCTTGATCATTCTGCTGTATTCTGCATTTCTAGGTCAATAGGTATCAAAGAAAAAATACATGCTGAGGTAGTCCAAAAGCTGTGTTAATTTGCATGAATAGTTAGATTTTCATTGGAAAATACTAGATTTATGCAGAGATTTATACAGAGGGGTGTGTGTGTGTGTGTGTGTGTGTGGTATGTTATGGTGTGTGTGTTGTGGTATGTGTGTGTTATGGTTTGTGTGTTGTGGTATGTGTGTTGTATTGTGTGTGTTGTGGTATGTGTGTGTTGTATGTGTTGTGGTAAGTGTTGTATGTGTTGTGGTGTGTATGTTGTGGTATATGTGTGTTATGTGTATTGTGGTATATATGTGTTGTAGTGTGTGTTGTGTGTGTTGTGGTGTGTGTGTATGTGTGGTGTGTTATGGTGTGTTGTGGTATGTGTTTTATTGTGTGTGTTTTGGTGTGTGTGTTGTGGTATATGTGTGTTGTGGTGTGTGTTGTGTGTTGTGGTGAGTGTTGTGTGTGTGTGTTGTGGTGAGTGGTGTGTGCATGTGTGTGTGTGTGTGTGTGTGTGTGTGTGTGTATGCTACTTCAGTCTTTTCACCAGCTATTTGTCATCCTTAAGCGACTGGATTTTCTTTGCTGGGTTTCATTGTCCATAGTATAGCTTCTCTGACTTTTCATTTTTGCTTCATCCGTGTAATATGTGTTAAAATATTATTGAACATTTACTGATTGCACCTTGAGAATGCCTTTCAGTTTAACTGAGAATTTACATGAGGCAATGCTTTCAGCCCTGAGACATGATGAACAATATAATGTAATAGGAAGGTAAGCTCAGCAAACACTGAGTGAAGAATGTAGCATGAAATCTGGGGTAGTGAGCTACTCCTCATGCAAGGATTATTACCTGCAATGTTAGATGTAAAATGGTGCTTCTGAATTTGAGAGCATTGGTGCATTTATTTGGCATATATTTGGAGGTATTGATGCACACTGGACAGTATGTTCAAGGTGGCTGGAGCACAGTGTCAGCCTTGAAGACTGAGGTTGAAGGAAAAGCAGCCATGCAAGAGCGGAACCACAGAACTATGCAAGTGCACGGAGAGGGCGTTACCTCACAGCATGCAGGGAGGATCAATAGACAATAAATAATCTTCTGTTGCTTGAAAGACTCAATTTACCAGTGAGCACACATGAAAACTGAGACTTTGAAAAAAAGCAAGTGGTACCAAAGGAAGCAGAATAGAGATGATCTCCTTCACAACAGAGCTCCTCATCAGGTCTCGCTCTCCCTGTCTCATTGCAGCGGGGGCAGGGCTAGGAGCAGTCTCATTCTTCTGTATAGACTTCCTCCATGCTATGTCTCTTATTTTACTGAATGACATTATTTTGATTTTCTATAGGTTTGTTTTTAATCATCGTTTTCATAATATGTACTGCCATCTCCAAGATTTCACTTTGTCACTAATGAATTGAAAATTGTTGACATTTATAAAATGGACTCATCTCTGTAGATCAATGTGGTGGTATTGTGTTTCCCAAAATATTGTGTACCCTAATAAACTTATCTGGGGTCAGAGAACAGAAAAGCCACAAGATACATAGCATAGGCAATGGTAGCACATGCCTTTAATCCTAGCATTCCAGAGGCAAAAATCCATGTGTTCAAGGATACAGCCAAGCATGGTGACTCACGCCTTTAATCCCACAAAGCGAGCCTTTAATCCCAGGGAGTGATGGCAGAAAGCAGAAAGATATACAAGGCGTGAGGACCAGAAACTAGAAGCTTTTAGCTAGTTAAGCTTCAGGCTTTCGAGCAGCAGTTCAGCTGAGAGCCATTGGGATCAGGACACAGAAGCTTCCAGTCTGAGGAAACAAGATCAGCTGAGAAGTTGGCCAGGTGAGGTTAGCTGTGGCTTGTTCTGTCTCTCTGATTTTCCAGTATTCACCCCAATACCTGGCTCAGGTTTGATTTTATTAATAACTTTTAAGATTCATGCTACAGATCAAAATATTTTCAGTATAGAAAACATTCTCTATAGATTCTTAGGTGCATGATAATTTGAGTCAATTTTGATAAATGAAGGTTATGTTTAATTTTAAATTTAGTATTAAATTATGCAATTATTTCCATGTGAATATTTCAATTTTGTATTTATGATTTTATTATTTTAAACTGCATTTACAATAAGGGTTTTTTTTTTCACCTTTTAGCAAAATGAATTTCCAAAGTTTTATTTTTGGTTTTGAGAAATATGTGGATAAGACCAAATTTTATTACAATAAACTTTACTTTCTAGGGCCAGCAAGATGGCTCAGTAGGTAAATTAGAGGTATAATATTCCTCAAAACTAGCACTTAAGTAGACAACCTGGGTCACAAACAAAGCACATGAAGTTTGCTATTGCAGGAAGTATATGGCTTCAGTAGGATAAGAATTGGAGGGGAGGGAAAAGGGGGTGGATTTGATCAAAGCATATTGTATACATGTATAAAATTCTGAAACAATGAAAAGGTCACCACCTCTCTATTGTAAACCCTTCCCCTGAGTACTTACAACCACCAGGTTCCACCCACAGAACACTCTAACTGCCTTAATGGTTGTTGGACCAGCACCATGAAACACAGCCCCTCCCCCTGCCCTGCGCCCTATAGAGTAAAAGCCCAAGTTCAGGATTTGACATTCTGCTAATCCCTGAGCTCTCCCCAAGCTCTGGACTTAAAATCCCTCCAATCCCCACCCTGGAAATCGCCACCTGGGAAGTTCCATCCCGCTCACAAGAACAGCTATATAAACCCTGACTTCTGCTCAGTTCCTTGCTGCTTCTCAGGTGATCAGAGGCAGCCACCTCGCTGGGTTCATCCCTCCCACTAAATCTCTTGTGTGAGGTTTGTTAAGTGGTGTGACTGGGGTATTCCTTTGCTCTCCAACTGTTAGGATATCTTTCCTCTCAAAGCTGTAACACTTATACTTGTATCATCTCAATTCTAGCTTCCGATCCATCAAGACTTTTGTGATTCCTTGAAATACATGTCATTATCCTATTATCCTCTAAGGATTTAGGAATGGTCTCTATCAGATGCTATGTAGTTTTAAAAAGATTGTGTCAAATTTGACAAGTTAAAATGCCATCTTGAAAGGTGAATTTACATATTGAGCAATGAATTATGGTTTCACTTTGATGAATGCTTTTGAAATTAACTTGCTTATTTTCAGTTTCAGGGTGTTTTATGCATGTACTAAAGTAAAGTGACAGCTCTCAATGTGTTAGTTCCATCAGCAAAATAATAATAATAATAATAATAATAATAATAATAATAATAATAATAACATTCTTCACAAAGCTTGTTAATGTCACTCTTATACCAATAATATCAGTTATTTTCAATGGAAATATTTTAAAGATTTTTCATTATTACATCATTTATTTATTGTGGAGTGTGTGAATGTGTGGGCATATGTACCTGGGGTTCAGAGTACAACCAAAAGGAATTAGTTCTCTTTGACTATGTGAGTCATGGGGACTAAACTCTGGTTGTCAAATTAGTCATAAGGGTGATCTGCCACTTATTTTAATGTCTATCTCAGCCTTCCATGTGAAAAGTTACCTCACTTTAACTCAAAAAGAGAATGGACTGAAGATATCCAATGATACCTGCAGGTGTAATTTTCTGTGACATAATCTATGTTTCTGTATTTTGTGCAATGCCTCCACACACAGTCACAGATAGGCATTGGCCCATCTTGGATTCTGAGTTTCCAGCCCGAGCAATAGGCTAGCATCACACTGATGAGTTCCTGACCTGAGCAATAGGCTAGCATCACACTGAGGCACCTTTTCTCCGTACCTTCTTGTCTTTGGTGGCCTGGATTTCTGGCCTTTCACTCTTCCAGTTGATTGTAGGTCATTAGCACAATGTGATGAGACCAGGAAGAGGCCCAAAGCAGAAGGAAGTCGAGGAAGGTAGTCTGTAAGAACAGAGAGGTTGCTCTGCAGTTTGCCAGTGAATCTTCTTTGTTTTTTTTTTTTGTTTTGTTTTGTTTTGTTTTGTTTTTGTTTTTTTTGGGTTTTTTTTGTTTGTTTTTTGAGACAGGGTTTCTCTGTGTAGCTTTGCGCCTTTCCTGGAACTCACTCTGTAGACCAGGCTGGCCTCGAACTCACAGAGATCTGCCTGCCTCTGCTTTGTAATGCTACTCACAAGTTGACCCTGGAAAATCCTTCCTTCTCTGAGAACCTTGGTTTCCTTGTGTAGGAGTAAAAAGAGTAAATCTTAAAGGCTCTGTGTGTAGTAATCAAGTGGAATATCCCTTCACTTTAAAGGGAGAGAAAAAAAGAAAACATATTTTTTAGTGTCAACTACTGAAAACATAGCCTACTTGTTTTTGGACTTTGAGTATAGGGAAACTCTGAGACTTCTTTTTTTTCTAAGATCATTTAGGTGGAAACTGACCACTCAGCATCAGATTCTGAAAGACAATTACAGAAGCATACCATAGTGTGAACTCCGTGTGGTGATGTCACTGCCAAGAATTAGAACCCCATTCTGTGACATTTTCCATCTCCCCATGGCTGTGTTTAAAGCAAGACACACTGGACTTCTTCTGCTTTGTCACTACATTGGAGTTACATCCTACCAGAGACAACAGTGCATGGCTTTATTTATTTATTTGTTTTAAAATCTGGAATGTTTTATGCCATTTCACAGAGCACCATATTAAACTACTTAAAATACTTTGTGAGTGAACTCATGTGCCTGAGATGTAGTGTAAGTTACTAGAGCCCTGGCAGGGCAGAGCCAGGGTTTAGTTGGTCTCTTCTCTTTCCTAGTCCCTTTTCCAGGCATTCTCTTTCTCTCCCTCTAAAATCTCAATTTTTATTTAGGCATAAATGAGATTCCTATTCACCGGCAATACATTCATGTTGGGAGGGTGGACTAGGTTAGAGATTATGTAGTCTTTTTTTTTTTTTTACCTAGTTTAAATGTTTCAAAAGAATTCTGGTACTCAAGAGCTCCAGGACTGCTCTGTCCTCTAAGTAAGCATTCTCACAGTTTTCTATGATTTAAATGATCATTGAACTGAATTTTCATAAGCACACAGTTCTTTTCCTTTGCAAATTAATATTTTCTAAAACCAAGTCCATAGATATGTGATGGCTCCATTGTTAGGGGCTAGATGCTGTGGTGTGTAAGTTTAGATTTGTACAAGAATGAATTCCATGGACAGAAGATTCCTTATGGCTATATTCCTTTTGCCAGCAACCGTACTGTCACAGTTTGCTAAATGGAACAGCTTAGTGAAGAACAGGCTTGCCTAGATTCGCCTGAAGTAGAGACCCTCAGCTTCAGGACTATGGCTCTGGGCACTATGTTCCCATCACAGTGGTTGTGTGAATGAATAGATTTAAGGACTTGGTTCTTTGCATTCAGTGGGTTTGTGGTAATCACAGGAGTACTTTGAGGCTACAGTAAAAAAATAACATGAGGCAATTCTTTTAAAAATTATTTTTACTTTATGTGTATGAGTGTTTTGCCTTGCATATATGTATGTACATCATATACCTGCTGAAGGTAAAATGGAGCATAAGCTCCCTTTTGAACTGGAATGAGCCACCATATAGGTTCTGGGAACTCCATCTCAGGCCTCTGCAAGAGCCAGGACGTCTCTCCAGCCCAAAAAAAGACATATTTAATTGTCAAAACATTGTATAAATCAATGCCCTTTATGTTTAATATCAATTTGTAACAGCATTCAGCTCCCCTGTAGATTTTGACATTGTTGGATATTGAGTGATTGCTGAATGAATGGATGAATTACATGGATTCTAGAATGCTGGTTCCAGGAAATATATTAGGGTGATGGGGACAAAATAATGAGTAAACTATACATGTCTGTACCTAAACTGAACTTGTGACCTAACGACTTCAATTAATGATCTAGTTTTAACAGTACATATATCATCAATCAATGTTAATTTTAGAAGGAAAAAAGTGGGTCCTTGACCTGAGAAGTTTCTCTAACATAGGTGATCTTTAAAGATATACGCCTTAAGATCTATGAACAACTTTCAGACAGGGAGCCGTGTAGTAGGAACTCATTTACTTAAAGAGATCTTCTATCTGGTGAGGAAGAACAAAGGAGATTCTGAAGAGTTCTCACCAAGAGAAGATGGTATCCAAAGACAGGAAAGTTTGTTTTAAAGGGTTTTGTTTTGTTGTTGTTGTTTGGTTGTTTTTTTGTTTTTGTTTTTGTTTTGGACAGTTTAGAATATTCAACTAAGTTAGTAGAGACTCATAAAGGCCAAGCAGGGAAGTGTAATAGATAATACTAAAGGATTTACTGCTGAAGAAAAAGTGTAGGGCTAAGGTATGTGATTTAAATAATGATGGATACTGCCACATTTCACCAAGATGGAAAATGTGGGTGGGAAAGAACAATCTAAGGTAGAGGGGAAAAATGGGTCCAGTCATAAGCAAGTTTAAGACCGTCATGTCAGACAGATTCGGTATTATTCACTATGTTATTAATAATATTTCAGGTACTGCAAATGAGTTGGGAGAACTTCCTTTCTGTTAGTTCAGTAGCGATGTAGAATTCCTGTAAAGGAAGCAAGGTGAAAGAGGTGAATCATTGATTATGGGGGATTTCAGTGAAAGTTCACAATTCACATGTGAATCAGGCAGTAAAATTATGTTTCATGAGATGCTTTTCTTACATTTTGAACTAATACTGCAAATTAGAAACGTCTTCCAGTAAGAAGGCAAGGTATCAGATGATAACATTTTTCTTACTGCATGAACTTCACATTCAATACTACAAACACCTGTAATATTATAGTGTTGTATACACTGTAAGGTTGAACTGGAAGTCACTGATTCAATGAAATCAGTTCTTTAGGTGTGCCAAACTATTTTTTAGTTCTAGACCATATACCCTACACTCCCCACTCATTGTTCCTGGACACATACCCATTACCCATTTATTCACCCTCTCCTCCATTCCTCTTTGACTTTTGTGAGCAATTTCATTACAATAGGTTTATTTATAGGAATACTTTGAGTCTTCTGTAGGCATGTTGGTTTAAAAAGGTTCAGTGATAAAAGTAAAATCAGCTCCAACAATCTCATTCAGGTATTTTCCTAATATCAAATCAGTTAACATGTGCAAATTGTGAAAACATTCTTAGTGTCCCTCACTATCTGTATAGTTTCAAGAATGGACTCTCTCTGAAGGTATATATTTAGCACCAGAACAAGAATTATTTTCTTTACTATTATTACATTAAAATGATAGCAAGATGGTTTTCTGGACAACCTGAACATATAATTATCTCTGTACAGGTATTACTGCATAATCTCATGCATGCTCTCATCTTTAGTACAGAAAGAATACAGTCATTTGAGCAGCCTAAAGAATAAATATCTTTTGTTTTTTAGCTGGATGCATTTAGGACCCACACACTACAAGCTTGGGATTCCTTGGTGTTTGCAGGAATGTGGACTTGGCTATGTTCCTGCACAGATGTATCCAAGTCAGAAACAATGGTGGACGTGCTCCAGGTCGAGGCAGGGGCCTTATAGGGAGTATGTCACCAGAAAGATCTTTAAAATCTAATAAATAGCAGAGTCCTTGAAAGCTGAAATGTAATGATGAATTATAGAAAATCGTGTCCCAAACTCCAAACATCCATGAGAAGGCAGGCTGGTTCCTGATTGTCTAGAGCCTCTATCAATAAACCTATTATTTGGATCCTTAGAAATTGTTTCTACCTACAGGCTGGGTATATCTCTCAGTGAGAGTGAAAGGTCATTTGCTTACCTTGAAAGAGGCTGTCACTGTCTGCTCCCCTCATAGATTTGGATTCTATTTCCTTCTGATTTCCAAAGGTCAAATTAGAGTCTACTTTGCCTTTAAAGCCCTGCATTCAGGTGGTAATCCCACAGTCACCCCCAGCAAGTACTGCAGAGAACAAGCAAGAAAGACAGTCCCTTAGGGAACTCCTTTTGGGAACCCTCACCAAAACTGCCTCCTCATCTTATACCCCCAATCACCTCACAGCTTCTGAAGCACTAGGTGTGTTCCCTGCATTGTAGATCTTGCTTTGGCCCCTTGGAGGACATGTGACAGCCAAGAATAGAGAGGGGCTTTGTTTATGCATGGGTCTCCTACCTCCCCAGACTCCCCAAGCTCCTATCCTTCCTCGCCATCATTTCCTCTCCTGTTGGCCTTCACTTTACTTCCATCTATACAATGTCACCTGCTTTCTTTCCTTCTCATTGCTTAGTCTTGGTCTCTTGGTTAGGTGGCTGACAAATAATTTTATTTATATTTCTAGGTCAAATGAAAATGGATTTCCTGTGAGTCTTCAAATGCTTTTCTCCTCACTGTTTCCCCTGAGTTTTAAATCTTTTCATGCCAACAGGGTTGGAGTGGTGTGGCTTCCATGTTGCCTGTTTGAAAGCATAGTAACCTGACTGTGAAGACGAATCCCAGGACTGTCTGTTCTTTCCCACAGTCCTCTGCTCCCTGCTTTTCAAGGAGTCCCAGCTTTAGAGATGGAAGGGAATCACGCCTGCCTCCCACCTGCTTCTGGTTTCTCTGCTAATGGGACAGAGGCATACAAATGCAACACAGGGTTTGCTTCTGAATGCAAACCAGATATGCTGAGTCTTAGCAGGTGCAGAACCAAGTTCTTTACCTGAAAATCTGGTAATCCCAATGAGCGCTGAGTAGCTGTAGGAAGGAGTCACAGTTTCTGGGACAAAGGCTCTGAATCTGCATGCTGATGCTTGTCTACTGACACCAAAAGACACATTGATGGACATCACCATGGCACAGAATCTCCTTGCTGTTCTTTTAGGAATGAACAGTCAGTTATCACATCCCCTAAACATATGAAAATCTTTGAGCCATTATCATGAGAACAAAAGAATCACAGTTTCCCTTTTCTTTAATGAAACCAGAGCCAAAGACCCAATATGCTTTTACTCTCTCTTCTATTTTCGTGAATTCTGCAAGTTACGTCTTTGTCTTTGGGGTTTTGTTTATTTGTGTTCAAACCAAAAGAGCATGTTAAGTAAAAAAAAAAAAAAAGTTACTCAGTGTTTAATAATACAGTCTTGGAATATTTGAATACAGCTAAAGTTACAGCAATAAAATGATGTGCTAGAGGGCTTTTGGCAAGTGGAGAAGATTGGGACTTGTCCCAGAAAATGTTTTGTCACATAGTTGGTCATGGATGCAAATGGAAAGATTTCTGGACTCAGTCGCAAGGCTACAGTTGGTCTCTGGATGCTGCTCAGTTGTTCTGTATCCAACCATCAAGAACCTGATCCAAATCAAGTCCTTGTTCTTTCTAAGATCCAAGGTCCAACCTGAAAAAGTCCCTGGGGACACATAAAGATACAAGCCTCCCTAACATGGAGGTTTTAGTATAGTTGAGAATTTAAGACATTGTAATGTTGTCCTAAAACATACAAGCATGTATATACTCAGGCTTCTTGTTTTCTATGTTGCTAACACTCTGAACTCATCTCTCGGCTAGATTATTACCACAACTTCTTAGTTCATTTTTTTCTGAGAAAATAAAATTTTGAGATAGAAATATATTACACACACACACACACACACACACACACACACACACACACACACATACCCTCACTAACCTCCTCTTAGTTCAGGATTGTGGAGAATCCCAAGTAGTCAATCCCATCATATAAATTACAGGCCAACATCACACAGTAAATCCACAGTGGATTTACTGTGTGATGTTGGCCTGTAACTTATATGGTGCCTTCTTGCTTTATTCACACATGGTGGGAAGGCAGAAGGACAAAATGAGACATATACCATGGCCTCACATGACAGAAGGCATGTGAGAGTGAACAGAAAGAGCCTGGCTTGTTTGAAGACCTTTGTGATCACTCATAGAGAGACTGTCCCTCTTAAAAACCCCACTCAAGTTATGTGTGTATTTTATACACACACACACACACACACACACACACACACACAAACACGGGGGACACACTGAAATATAACCCCTCCTAAGTGTTATTCATGAGGTTTCCACCCTTGTTCCATGTAAACTAATCTGAACACAGTAATCGAGATGACAGAGTTAAAACACAACTCTGATCTTACTAACGATGTATGGAAATCCCCAGGTGCTGTGGATATCGCTCTGTATAAATAAAATGCTGATTGTCCAGTAGCCAGGCAGGAAGGATAGGCGGGACAAACAGAGAAGAGAATTGTGAGTAGAGGAATTCTGAGTGAGCAGCATGTAACAGGCACACAGGTAAAGCCACAGAATACATGGCAACAACTACATTAACAGAAATGGGCTGAGTTTAAATGTAAGAGCTAGTTAATGGTAGGCCTGAGCTAATGGCCAAGCAGTTTGAAATGATATTAGCCTGTGTGTGTTGATTTTGGTCTGAGCGGCTGCAGAAACACAAGGATGCAGGAGCCAGGTGGACACAGGAAAACTTCAGCTACACCCAGGTCCTAACTCAAGAGGAAAATCCATCTTTGCAGTACCAGACAGTATTCTCCATGTGATTGTAACACACACACACACACACACACACACACACACACACACACACACCCTCTCTGACACTAGGCTCTTTATCTTCTCATTCTCACCTCATTGCTTGTCCCAGAGTACACTGGGGTTGTTGCTACCTCAAGACCTTTGCACTTGCAGATCTCTCTGGGTGGAACACATCTCTTCTCATGACTTGTTTTCTCTCTTTTTTTAAAAAAAAAATCTTCACCCACATTGAGGCTATCTTAAGTCAGCAGGCACATGTGTGCATACATATGCTCTTGTTAAATTTTCCATATGGATATTAATTACCATATGAAACCTTAGAACTTCCATTCAATGTCCCTCACTCCCCCGTTAGGAGGCAAACTCTGGGGAGACATGCTGTTTTGTGTGGGTTTGTTTATTTTATTTTGTCGCAGTC
This sequence comes from Peromyscus nudipes, assembly GCA_902168325.1. Classification (NCBI taxonomy): domain Eukaryota; kingdom Metazoa; phylum Chordata; class Mammalia; order Rodentia; family Cricetidae; genus Peromyscus; species Peromyscus nudipes. Next base: position 5,938 of record CABHPH010156756.1, on the reverse strand, counting down.
TTTCCCTGCCCTGGAGCTAAGAGGTCATGCATTGGTAGCTATAGAAAATAAAACATGAAAGTAAAAGGAAGAAAAGAATGGGCTGTCTGAAGCTGCTGTGTTTAGGATGGAAATAAGTATGGAGAACAGGAAACATACTCCCTCTTTCTTCTGAATTTCAGCCAGAGTAATATTTTCCCAGCATGGCTTCACCTCAGCATCCCCTTCTGATCAAAAACCCTTCAGAATGTATAAGTTGCCTAAATCCTCTGATCTAGAATTTGAAATTTTTCGCTTGTTACTTTTTTCACATATTAAAACCCAGCTAGCACGTGGGACTGTCTCCCAACTGAATCCCCACACATATTTCCCATTTTATGCTTTTCACCCAAACCCTTGACAAATGTAACCACTACTTAAAGCTTCCCCGCAGCTCTCTTCATGGAAGCACTCCTACAGTTGTGCCCTACCATACTGATGGCATTCCTTCTTTATACTCATTATAGTTACACATAAGTGTAACCTCTTTGTCCTATATATTAGAATGAGAAACATACCAACATAATGCTTTTGTTGACAAAATTTTTCAAGGTGTTATTATATTCAAATTTTAGTGGCACTCGAATGAAGAAATGTGAAAGCCAAATTTGTCTAATTTGTCTAATTATTTATTATAATTTGTCTAAGGCTCTAATGTGTCTGTGTCATCTTCTGAGATAACAGCACACGTTAGTACAAAAGAGGTCGTTTATAGGGACAACATTGGAGAAGGAATAATTAAGAGACTAGAGAATGTTTTGGTGAATGATAAGATTATAATATATTAGATTGTATTTACTGCTCTTGGTGCCGTTGTTCATAATCCTTTATTCTTAGAGATCGTGTTTTGATTTAATGATACTCTTTAAAGACAGATCCATCCTCTTTTAGAACTGGCAATTATGTTAAGGAGCTTTGAAGAGCTTTGCAGGCGTGACTAAGGAAATGTCTTGGAGATGTGGAGATCATTCTCGATCCTCTTTATGGATTCAGAAATTGACAGTCTTACATGAGAAGCAAGAAGGTCAGGGCCGGTGGAGAAATAACTGCAGAAAGAATCGTGAGGGGCAGAGGTGAAAGCAAAAAGATTGTAAAGGGTGGTTCTGAGTACAGAGAAGGTGCCCTCGTCTAAGGCAGGCAGAGACCTTAGGAACTCCACAGATAGAAGAAGTGATTCTCTCTGGAACTTTCTGAAGGAGAAGCCCTGTTGATGCCTTTGTTTTATGACTTCTAACCTCCACAGCTATCAATTAATTGATGTTTGTTATTGTTGTTTGAGTTTGTGGTAATAGTCATTACATGGTAATCGTCATTTGTGGAAATATTCATTCTCTCAATTTATTATTGTGGTAACAGCATACTAATTGATTTTATAGTCAAGGCTATTTTATAATCAAGGCTCTGGCAGTTAAAACCAAGTTCACCATCTTTGCTAAGTTTTGTGGAACAGTGTGGTCTTTCAGTTACTCAGCTCTGCTGTGGATCAGGAAAGCATCCAGAGACAATGTGTAATTGAATAGTGTGTGTGTGTGTGTGTGTGTGTGTGTGTGTGTGTGTGTGTCCAAGGGTGGTAACATTGTGTCCACAAAACTATTTATAAAAATAGGTAGTAGAATTAGCAGTACTATGGGATGTAGTTGGCTGATACACTATATAAACTGGTACTACACCATTATTTATTGCTATCCATTGAACATCATCCTATTAAGTGTGCCATGTGAACTGCTGACCTACACACTGGACATTTAGCAATGGTCCTCAGTGGGATCTCCAGCAGAAAATATGTAGGGCTGTAACTAAAAATTCACTCACCATTGATTCACTATAGACATCTTCAAAGCATCAAAATTTGCATGTGAGCAATGTACATGTCAGAGTTGTAAACAGTCCTGAATGACCTTGGCATATCATCTGTTCTTCTGTCAAGATCACACTGTATTTCAAGAAGATGGCTCTTTTTTTAATGCTAAAAATATGCACTTCTCAAAAAGGTGGTTTTCTCCCAGCTGTCTATACAGAGGTTTAAGTTGAATGATATAGCCATGTTCCACCTACAGCTTTCAGGATTGCTGATGCTCATTTATTTATCATTTATTTCTGGTATGTCTCTATTGAGCTGAGTGTTCACTTACCCCAAATATATACAAACAGTGTGATATTTAATCAAAGAGATCACCAAACACTGGAATTCTTTTTGTGTGTCAAATGACTCTTTGCTTTGTGTGCACATGACCCCACCATTTGTATGAATAAAACAAGTTGAAATAGGCTGTTAGAACCTTGCTTGCCACACACAGTTCCATCCTGGTCATATTTCATGTCAGAATTAAGGGACATGTTTTCCCCATGTCTGCTGTAGTAACACTCTCTGATGACTACTTCCTTTCTGGACTTGTTGGCCTATCTGCTGGCCTATCTGCTGACTTGCAGGCTTAAAAGCTCAGATTCTATTTCCCTCATTCCACATCAAGCCTATGTGGTGCCCAACGATCTGCCACAGAATGCATGTGCTTCTGGGAATGGTTACAAGAACCACTATAGGAGAAGAAAAGCTATGGATACCAACAAAATTAATAAAAATTCTCTCTGAAGGGAGATGCCAACCCACTGTCCAAGGAACAACATATAATGGGTAAAGCCATGGAACATGTGGTGATACATAGATTAATAGTAATGGGTTGAATTAAGGTATACGAACTAGCTAGCAAAAGCAAGAAGCCATAGGCCATACAGTTTGTAGTTAACATTAAGCCTCTGAGTGATTATTTTATAAGCGGCTGTGGGAATACAGGGCCAGATGGAACCAGAGAAACTTCCAGCTACACCTAGGTCACCATTTTTTCCTTTTCTGTTTATCCTAATATCTTGCACATTATTTGTGGTTTACTTAATGTTATATAAAGCCTCTTCATTTAGAAGATATTATACATATCCTAAATTATAGAACCTCATATTCACAAACTGAGATAGAGTTTGTCTATAGGTTTTATTTGATAACTATTTTCTAGTTTATTTTTATATGCACATATACACACACACCTGAGAAGGCCAAAAGACAACTTTGGATATTATTCCTTAGGTGCAATCAACCTGTCTTTGAGATAAGATCTCTCTCTTGCTGGCCTAGAACTTACCAATTAGGCTTAGCTGGCTGAACAGTAGCATGAGTAAAGATTTATTACTTTTAAAGACACAGAATCTTCTTATATGATTTAGTTATGTCTCAAAAAATCTGCCATCAGGGACTCCAGGCATTTTCCCACCCTGGTAAATATAACTTTTCCCTGAGGATTATGTTTAGCTGTAACTCCCTAAAACACTTGCATTGTGTTTGCAATCTCTTAGGATGCTCCAGTTGCCTGCCTGGGTGGTGTATACTTCTACTCATGAAACAAGTATGAAAGAGAAATTCCGTGGAGATCCCATCACTGAGGATTTTTCAGTTCAGTGCAGAGACTCTGAGAGCCTAAGCCATTTCTGTACTAAATAGTCTCTCAGAGTCCACTACACAGGAAAAGCTATTATGATTTATCAATGAAGTTGCTCCTTCTCAGACCCAGAAGTATTTCAGAACACTGGCCACAGTTTAAAAACAAGAAACTGAACTTACAATGCTCACCTGCTCTCTTGTACATTACACTTAGGATGAATGAGAAAAACAGGGAAGTCTAAATCACTGAACTAAAATAAACCTAAGACATTGTTGCATAATGTCATTCTCTGATGCCTGCTTCCAGACTTGTTTCCCCCAAATGTCAGTGTGATAAATCACACAATTCCATGAAGAGGAGCATTGTGCAAAATGACAGCCTTGGACTCTATAAAAAAACGTTCTCAATGTCATAGATGAAGAAAAGAGTGTGTCGGTGTTCTATAAAAAAGAACCCTGGATCAGATTCCGGACATATATGTAAAATAGAGTCAAGAAGAGAAGTTTAAATCTGAATTTTATAGTAAAAATCATATTGAATCATAAAATTTTCTGTAAAGAATATGTGATGAGCTGTGGGTTATGTCCTTTGTAGATACTATATGCTAATGTATTTTTAAAAATTCATGACTACTAAAATGTGAGCTAAACAAGGACAACACCAACGCATGTACCACAGTGAATGGGGAAAAGCCCCCAAGACCTCAACTCTAAATGAAGAACTGTATGCAACTGAGCAAAGCTGGTAGTGGAAGGAAAGTTCACCCCAGTATGTTGCCAAATGGTCAGCTCTTAAAATATATATACAAATACCATATTGTAGGCAGACATATCTATCCCACCAGCAACTCCTAAATACCCAGCAGCTGATTCTCAAATTACCACACAGAGGCTTATATCAAGTACAATTTCTCGGCCAGTAGCTCAGGCTTATTACTAACTAGTTCTTACACTTAACCCATAATTCTTATCTGTGTTTAGCCATGTGGCTTGGTACCTCTTCTCAGTACGACATTCTCATCTTGCTTCCTCTACATCTGGCTGGTGACTCCTGACTCTGCCCTTCCTCTTCCCAGCATTCTTAATTTGGTTGTCCCACCTACACCTCCTGCCTGGCTACTGGCCAGTCAGTGTTTTATTAAACCAATTTGAGTGACACTTCTTTATAGTATGCAAGGCAATTATTCCACGGCACCATATGGACTGAACAGGTGATATTTAGGAATATATATATATGAATATATATATGTATACATATACATACATACATATACATGCAATAACAGTGAAAAATGAGGACATGAATTTGAAGGAAATCATGGAGGGGTATATTGGAGAGTTTGGAGGGAGGAAAGAGAAAGGAGAAAGGTTCTACTTATATTGTTTTCAAAAGTAAAATTAAAAACTCTCAGAAATGTGAGATTTAAAATATCTCAAAAATTCAGAATAAGAGTCCATGCACATGTGCTGGTCCTCAACCCCCTAATAAGACCCTTTAATACAGTTCCTCAGGTCATGGTGACACCCAACCATACAATTATTTCAATGCTACATCATAGCTGTAATTTTGCCACCATTATGAATTATAATGTAAATATCTGATTTGTGGCTCCTATGGGGGTTGAGACACACAGGTTGAGAAATGCTGATATATACACTTGGCCATCCCTATCAGAGACTTCCATGGCCACACAATCAACTAAGAACAGATAATAAATATATCTTTTTTCTTTATTGGGCTTGGGGGAATCATGCTTCTGTGTGCAAGTGGAGGCCAGAGGATGACTTGCAGGAGTCAGTTCTTCCTACCTTATGAGTTCTACATATCAGACTAGGGCCATTAGTCTTAGCAGCAAGTGTATTTGCCTGACCATGCAGGCCCTAAAATACTCTTTAATATGTGACTATCCTTGTCATCATTCCCTAATCAATATAATGCAGCAAGGACTTAGAGCATTTGAATGGTGTTGGATATTATAAATAATCTAGATATAATTTAAAATATATAGGAGACTGTAAATTTTGTTATCCACAGATTTGGGTTCTTGCATTGAATTCCCCATAGGCATCTATGGATGACCTTATATATAAATGAATTTCTCTTTATAGCCAATACAGTAAAATGATAATAACTAGTGAATCTCAGTATGCATGTGTCCTTGAACTCTCCTTGCCAATGTTCTGTAGGCTTGTCATTTTTTCATAATAGAAACTAGAGGGGAAATGATAACAAATTTAAAAGGGTCACTGGCTTTGGCTTTTGTCTGAATATTTCTTAGGCTTCTGATACACTGAAGTAGAAAATCTCCAAGCTACTAAAGCACATGATACGATTTAATATTGATAAGATTTGGACATTTTGATATTGCAGTAAGGGCTGCTGAAGACTTGCTAAATAGCCATGCCTTCAGATATGTTGACCTTTTAAGGGATGCTGAGCCTGTATGGTATGAAAAAATAATAGTATAGCCAGGCATCCAGGCCACACAA
>CABHPH010156755.1:0-30937 GCA_902168325.1 Peromyscus nudipes | reverse complement strand
TTTTTGGAGCCTGTCCTGGAACTCACTCTGTAGCCCAGGCTGGCCTCGAACTCACAGAGATCCGCCTGCCTCTGCCTCCCAAGTGCTGGGATTAAAGGCGTGTGCCACCACCGCCTGGTCAAAGAATAATTCTTAAAGGAGGGAAAAAGGAAGGTTCGAGAGATGGCTCAGTGGTTAAGAGCACTTGATGCTCTTGCAGAGGCCTGGGTTTGGTTCCCAGTGCAGCTCACAACTGCCTGTAACTCCAGGGATCTGAGACTCTCTGGCCTCCTTGAGGCCACATGTGCAACTGCACACTTGTGGTGCACATACCCTCAAGCACATGCATAGACACCTAAATAAAATGATAATAAAAATGTTAAGACACGGGCTGGAGAGATGGCTCAGAGGTTAAGAGCAGTGACTGCTCTTTCAGAGGTCCTGAGTTCAATTCCCAGCAACCACATGGTGGCTCACAACCGTCTGTAATGAGATCTGGCGCCCTCTTCTGGTGAGCAGGTGTACATGGGACAGAACACTGCATATAATTCAAAAAAGGAAGATTTGCTGACTTATTGAAAGTGTGGTCTTCTCCAGCATCATAGTTCTTCTGGGCTCCAGATTGACAATTGATCTTCATTTTTAAAAATTTTTTTATTTAAAAATAAAAAAAAACCCCAAAACTTTGTGTTATGTGTATGACTGTTTTGCCTGCATGTATGAATGTTCACACACCGTGAGTGTGCCCGGTACCCGTGGAGGCCAGAAGAGGGTTTTGGATCCCCTGGACTTGGAGTTACAGGCGGGCGTGAGCTGCAGCGTGGGCACTGGGAACTGAATGAGGGTCTTCTGCAAGGGCAGGTCGTGCTCTTAACCATCGGGCTGTCTCTTTAGTCCCCCACTTAAATGAGGTTTAGGAATAGTTATTCTTCAGATGAAACACTCAGTGCTTCTGGGTGTGTTTACCTGTGGGAACCCGGATTACACATTTCTGCTTCAACCTTGCCTTTTCTCAGGTGTTCGGTCCCAGTAGAGCCGGGGGACATCATTCACCTGGAGGGGAACTGCACATCTGAGACGTGGATAATAGATGACGACTTTGGGTATTTTATTCTGTACCCAGACATGCTGATCTCTGGCACAAGCGTCGCCAGTAGTATTCGGTGTATGAGAAGAGCTGTCCTGAGCGAGACTTTCAGGGTGAGCGACTTCCGTCCGTGTTTCTACGGTGCTTTCCTCTGCTGTGCGGAGGGTGGATTCCAAGGCCTTGCCCTGCCGCTGGGATCTATCTTCAGCCCTGCAGGAACCTTCCTCATTTACTATTCAGTCCTCAGCAGCTGCCTTTACAGAGGGCCAGTGCGCTGAGAGCATTGTGTGACTGGCTAGTGTCACATACCTGGTAACCGCAATGTTGTGATTCAGACTAGGCATCTGGTCCTTTGAACTGAATTTTATTTAGCATTTAATAGCAATGCTTATCTCTGAGAGTGCATGACTACATCCAGCCCCCCAACCCCCCACCATGTTTTTTTTCTTCTTAAGCTCAAGGACAGTTTTTTTTTAGATTGAAAAGAAAAATTCGGGGTGGGGGTGGGGGGTAGGGAGAGGCAAGCTGTAAATGTCAGTAGCTGCCCAGAAGGAGGGAGAGAGAAAGCCATGCTGTTTGAGTTAGGCCAGCGTGGAGGCCAGCCACATGCTAGGCAAGCAGGCAACAGATGGGGTAAGGAACTTGAGGAAAACAGTGGCGCCCAAAGTGTTACAAACAGCATGACGAGACAGAGGTGGAGGAAAAGAGCGGGCGGTGGCGGCGTCAGGCAGCACACGCCTTTGATCCCAGCTCTCACGCTCGGGAGGCAGACACAGACGGGTCTCTGAGTTCGAGGCCAGCCTGGTCTACAAAGTGAGTTCCAGGATAGCCTGGGCTACACAGAGAAACTCTGTCTCAAAAAAACAGACAAACAAACAAAAAACCCCAAAACAAAAGAAGAAAAGGAAAAGTTACGTTTCTGTGGGTAATTCAGAGAAGTGAGTGAAGCCATGAAGCTTCTGTGTTTGAAATATACGTTTATTAATTCTTTGAGAATTTCATGCAATGTATTTGATCATCTTTAGCCTACTCCTCCCAGATCCGCCTTGTGTCCCCCCCCCCCTTTTCCTTTAATGACCCACCAAGTCCAGTTTGTGCTCTCCTGTCCTTCTAGCCCCGGGTACAAAGCCATCAGTGGAACTCGGTCAGCCTACTGGGAGCCACACCACTAAGGAAAACTGACTCTCCCTTCCCCAGAAGCCATCCACTGCCAATGTCTTCCCAGCTAGGGGAGGGGGCTCATGAGTTCCATTCACCTTTTTTTAAAAATTTTTTTTAAAGATTTATTTATTTATTATGTATACAGTATCCTGCCTGCATGTGTCCCTGCAGGCCAGAAGAGGGCACCAGATCTCATTACAAGTGGTTGTGAGCCACCATGTGGTTGCTGGGAACTGAACTCAGGACCTCTGGAAGAGCAGTCGGTGCTCTTAACCACTGAGCCATCTCTCCAGCCCTCCAGTCACCTTTTAAGCGAGGGCACAGTGAAACCACTGAACGGGACCACCCCTTGGGTAGAAAGAAAGGTTTATTTGGGGCATATTCAAAGCTGCCTTGGCTGTCTTGGAGGATGGCATCTGGGCTGGGTGAGCAAGAGAGTAGCAGGAAGCTGGGAAAGTCTTGGTAGTTCTAAAGAGACAGGTGTTGGGGCTGGAGGAAGCTTGTATGTACAGGAACAGCCTGAAAGTTGTGGGGAGGGGGAGATGTTTGTGAGCCAGAAGAGCCTGGGAGCTACCTGGTAACTGGTTTGTGTTACAGGTATGTGTTGATAGGGGACTGGATAACCCCTTGCTGAAAGTAGGCAGCTGTAGGGGTAGATAAAGGAGGTAATGACTCTTCCTGAAAAACAGAAACCTGATTCACAAGTTTTTGAGGAATTCTGATTTTAGGCTTTTGTTTATCTGCTAGCAACCCTTCTATTTACCTGGTCAGAGTCCAGCCTGAGCTGAGTCCAGACTGTCATTTAGATATTGTCCCTGACACTGACATTTTGGGGGCCCACTTTGGACCTAACACGCCTCCATGCTTGAATGTTAACTGGCTTGATCTTGTGTAAGCAACCACAACTGCTGTGAGTTCATAGGTCTGGAACTCTATGTAGACCAGGCTGGCCCGATCCTCACAGAGGCCCACCTGCTCTGCCTCTCAAATAAGGATTAAAGCCTGGTACCACCTGCACTTCCTTGCATCCGGTTATTTTTGTTTGTGCTGGAGGAGGTTTCACTGTGTATCCCTAGCTGTCCTGGAACTCGCTCTGTAGATCAGGCTGGCCTTGAACTCACAGAGATAGCCTGCCTCTGCCTCCTGAGTCCTGGGATTAAAGACACATGTGGCTATTTATGATGTAGGTTCCAGGGATTGAACTCAAGTCAGTAGGTTTGTTGGTAAGCACTTTTACCAGCTGAACCATCTTGCTAGCCATGAATAATAATGTCTTTTATTTGCATGAGTTTATGTTTCATGCATGCATTCATTCATTCGTTCATTCACTTATTTTTTCTTCTGTCTGTGTGTGTGTGTGTGTGTATGTGTTTCGAGACAGGGTTTCTCTGTGTAGTTTTGGTGCCTGTCCTGGGTCTCACTCTATAGCCCAGGCTGGCCTCAAACTCACAGAGATCTACCTGCCTCTGCCTCCCGAGTGCTGGGATTAAAGGTGTGTGCCACCACCACCCAGCTATTTTTTGTTTTTTTATTGGGTAGATTGTTAAGTAATAGTAGAGTACTCTAAAAATGTTAAACCTTTGAGAATATATTGGGTTTTTACATAGTGATTTTAATTTTTTTTCAGAATGGAAATACTGATTTCAAAAGACTTGTACAAAAGTTAAGATAATTCTAAATAGAAAATTAAAGGCACTTAATTCTTTCCACTGGAATAAAATGTTTGTGGGGTGTGGTGGCCACAGTGTTACCTCAAGCTCCAAGCCAAGCTAGGTCACTGAGCCCTGGACTAGATTGCCTACACAGCAGGACTCTGCCTCGGGGGAGATCAGTGGACAGGGGTAGGAGACGGGCAAAGAGAGAGTTGCTATGACGCTAGCTTTGGGGCTCGCAACCCCCTGTCCATCTAGTCTCAGGGGATCCAATGCCCTCTTCTGACCTCCAGGGGCACCACGTACGAAAGTGGTGCACAGACATACATGTGGACAAGATACCCATACTCAGGAAAATGAATTAATTAAAACATCAACAACAATTCATCCCAGCACTCAGGAGGCAGAGGCAGGCAGATCTCTGTGAGTTCGAGGCCAGCCTGGGCTACAGAGCGAGCTCCAGGACAAGCACCAAAACTACACAGAGAAACCCTGTCTCGAAAAACCAAAACCAAACAAACAAACAACAAAAACCTTTGCCAGTGTATTGACATTTGTTTTATTTATTTTAGTTCATATTGGCTTCTGTATAATCATCGTGTGAATGTATTGTGGAATGAAATGTGCTTATGACTTGTTTTCATAGGTCTCTGATCCAGCCACTCGCCAAATGCTGATTGGTACGATTCTCCACGAAGTCTTTCAAAAAGCCATAAGTGAGAGCTTTGCCCCAGAAACGCTGCAAGAACTTGCTTTTCAAACTGTCCAAGAGATAAGGCATTTGAAGGAAATGTAAGTCACTGAGAAGAACTGCAGGTGCAGCCTCATCTTGTAACTAACTTCTTGCCTAGAATTCAGGTTTCTGGAAGGAGACCCTTCAGTATGAGTTAGCAGAGCCAAAGTTCAGCCATCCTGCTCACAGTGCCCTGTGGTGTCTCCACAGGGACTCTTGGGTAAGATTACTGAAGCACCCTACATATGTGTTCAAGGACGGAGTCTGTGCTACACAGATTCCTCAGCTTTCCTTACAGACTGACATAAGGAGCAGTGTATGGGTTTGGAAGCAGGTAGTGGGAGCGTTCACATCCATCTTTGCCAATTTAACGATTTTAATAAGTCTGAAAAGGGTGATATCTTCGCAGACTTTTGTAGCTCCCCTACCCAAAGATTGCCTATTTGGGAGGCAGAGGCAGACAGATCTAAAAATCCTGAGGCCAGCCTGGACTACATATTGACTTCTAAATCAGCCAAGGCTATACAGTGAGACCCTGTCTCAATAATAATAATAATAATAATAATAATAATAATAATAAGACACTCAAAAAAAAAGGTGAACTGCTTACAAGTGAAGAAAAACGTCTGGAGAGATGGCTCAGCGGTTAAGTGCACTGGCTGCTCTTGCAGGTATTAGTTTGGTTCCCAGCACCCATATCTGTAACTACAGCTCCAAGGGATCCAACACCCTTCTATGGCTCTAAGGATGCTGCCTCCTGCGTGTTGGGATTAAAGTTATACATACCACGCTCAGCTTCCACTTTATATTTTGAGACAAGGTCTCTCGCTGAATGTGGAGCTGGAGGGTTTGGCTAGGCTAACTGGTCAGTGTGCTCCAGAGATCCAAACTCAGGCCTTCAGGTTTGGGGGCAAACACTTTACTGACTGAGCCGTCTCCCTAGCCTGTACACCCACCCCACTCTCGGTCTTTGAGACAGGATCTGGCTGTGTAGCTTAGGCTGGTCTCTAGTTTTGTCTTAGTTAGGGTTTCTATTGCTGCGAAGAGACACCATGACCACGGCAACTCTTATAAGGAAAACATTGAATTGGGGTGGCTCACTTACGGTTTCAGAGGTTCAGTCCATTTTCATCATAACGGGGAGCACGGCAGCCTGTGGGCAGACGTGGTGCTGGAGTAGTAGCTGAGATCCTACATCTTGTGGGCAACAGGAAATGCACTGAGACACTGTGCAGTATCCTGAGCATAGGAGACCTCAAAGCCCACCCTTACAGCGATACACTTCCTCCAACAAGGCCACACCCACTCCCACAAAGCCACACCCCCTAATAGTGCCGCTCCCTATGAGATTATCAATTACATTCAAACTACTACAAGCTTGCTGTTCTTCTGTTTTAGCTACCATGCCTGGTTTTATGCTGGGGGATTGAACCCAGGACTTCCTGTGTGCTGGGGCAAGCACTCTACCAACTGAACTACATCTCCAGTTCCAGAAGATTTTTATTAGTGATTTTTTTTTCTTTTTTCTTTTTTTTTTTTTTTGAGACAAGGTCTTTCCCCAGCTGGCCTAGAATTTACTATGTAGACCAGTCTGGTCCAGGTCTCACAGAGACCCATCTGCCAGCTTTGTGTGAGGAAAGGTAAAGGGTTATTTGACCCCAGGAGTTTGAGGCCAGTCTGGGTATAACAGGAAGACCTTATTTTGTTTATTTTTTAATTTAATTTTATGTGTATGGGTGTTTTGTTTACACATTTGCACCACGTGCATGCAGTGCCCGTGGAGGCCAGATGAGGGCATCAGATGTCCTGAAACAAGTTATAGGTGCTTGTTAACTGTTATATTTATAGGTGCTGGTAATTGAACCAGGTCTTCTGCAAGAGCAGCCAGTGCTCCTAACTGCTGGACCATCTCTCCAGCACCCACATGTCTACTCTATTGCTTGCTTTAGGAACAGCATCTTCTATAGTTTTGTTTTTTGTTGTTGTTGTTTGTTTGTTTTAATTTCAGAAGTGTAATTGGGACCAACTATTTTGATTACAAGTGACGTGTGGATGAAACTGGAACAGATAAACAAGAAATTAGATGTCAGGTCATGGTTAATTGTGGTTTTTTTTTTTCAATTGGGGTAAAACATAACATAGAAGTTACCATCTTTGCCAGACCTAGTTCATGCTTGTGTGTCTGCATTCAGGAAGCTGAGTCAGGAGACTCTGATAGCTCCAGGCCAGTCTGGTCTTCTGGTAAAAAAAAGAACACATTTTGACTATTTTTCTTTTTAAAAAGTTTTATACTTCATTTTATTATTATTATTATTATTATTATTATTATTATTATTATTATTATTGGGAGTGTGCAGATGTGCCTGGGTGTGCAGATGTGCCTCCGTGTGCATGCGGAGGTCAGAATTCAGTTATTTGTGAATCACTTATTTCCCACCTTTACCTGAATCTGGAGCCGGAAGTTAGGTCGACTGGTTTGCACAAGCTCTCCCCTGCTGAGTCATCTCCTGGCTCCAGCTCACCCTGTGTTTGCCTGCTTTAGCGTCATCTTGATACTAGGTGTGTGCTACCCAGCCACAGTTAACACCTCTTAAAAAAACCAAGCTGGAGGCTGGAGAGATGGCTCAGAGGTTAAGAGCGCGGACTGTTCTTCCAAAGATCCTGAGTTCAATTCCCAGCACCCACATGGTGACTCACAACCATCTGTAATGAGATCTGGCTCCCTCTTCTGGCCTACAGGGATACATGCAGACAGAACACTGTATACATAATAAATAAATAAATCTTTAAAAAAACAAAACAAAACAAAAAAAAAACCACCAAGCTGGGCTCAACCCCAGAGACTTGAACACACAGAGAATGTTCTGAACCTATGAATATTTTATGGCTGAGCTGTACTCTGTTATGCTTGTACCACATTTGGAAACTTCCATTCATTAGCCTGTTTCAATATTCTTTTCATATATATATATATATATTATTTATTTATTTATTTATTTATTTATTTATTTATTTTCAAGACAGAATTTCTCTGTGTAGCTTTGGCTGTCCTGGAACTCATTCTGTAGACCAGGTTGGTCATTTATATTTCTTATTATTTATGTTTTCTTAATCCCCCCCCTTTTTTTTTTAGGTACCGCTTAAATCTGAGTCCAGATGAAGTAAGATGTGAAGTTGAGGAATATCTCCCCTCCTTCTCTAAGTGGGCTGAGGACTTCATGCGTAAGGGCCCTCCTGCAGAATTTCCTCAGATGCAGCTCTCTCTGTAAGAAGTGGGTTTTGTTTTATGGTGTTCAGATTTTTTTTGACAGGATTCCTTGGTCCTCGTTTATTCAAAGTTTTGTTTACTTGTTTGTTTGTTTTAGTTTTTCAAGACAGGGTTTCTCTGTGTCGCCCTGGCTGTCCTGGAACTCCTTATGAACCATAGAACTCACAGATCCACCTGCCTCTGCCTCCTGAGTGCTGGGACTAAAGGTGTGTGCCAGCAGGCCTGGCATAAAGGTTAAGTTTCTACAGTTAATCATTATTTTTTGTTGTTGTTGTTGTTGTTTTTCACAAATTATTATTTATTTATTTATTTATTTTATTTTATTTATTTTTCTTTTTGGTTTTTCGAGACAGGGTCTCTCTGTGTAGCTTTGGAGCCTTTCCTGGAGCTCACTCGGTAGCCCAGGCTGGCCTCGAACTCACAGAGATCCGCCTGGCTCTGCCTCCCGAGTGCTGGGATTAAAGGCGTGCGCCACCACCGCCCGGCACAAATTATTATCTATAGTATCTTTCCATGACCGAAAAAAAAACCTAATGAGCAGGACGTCTTATTTTCCCTCTAATGTTCGTCAGTATCACTGCGCTGTTGGATTAGCTTAAATTTGTCTCGCCTTTTATGAACGATTTCTTTTCTTTGGCGACATGGGCTCCCTGTATGGTCTTGGCTGACCTGGAACTCACCATGTAGACCAGGCTGGCCTTGAACCAACAGATCTGTTGCCTCTGCATCTGGAGTGCTGAGATTAACAGCAGGCACCACCATATAAGGCCTCATAATGATTTCTGGAAAGCACCTCCTTACCCCACTGTGGTTCTCGGGCAGTTGTTACAGCCGCAGGGCTTACAGCAGCAGCCGGAGCAGCGGTGTGTTGCAGGATTCCGATCGGTCCATCACTTGCCAGAGAACGTGGCGGCTTTTCTGTCTTATGATGTCCATGGTACAGTTCAGCAAACAACGCCAACCAAACCCCCAGCACCCAGAAAAGATCCTTGTGTGGTAGTCAGTGCGGCGGGTGTGGAGTGAGCTGTGTCCTGATGAAGCGTTCTGTGTTTCTTTTTAGGCCAAGTGACGGTGGTCACAGAAGTCCGTCTTGTACCGTCGAAGTAACAAAGTCACTGGATATTGAAGAAAGCATCTGGTCCCCTAGGTTTGGATTGAAGGGTAAAATAGACGTCACAGTTGGTGTCAGAATACATCGAGATTGTAAAACAAGATATAAGATAATGCCGCTGGAGCTTAAAACTGGCAAAGAATCCAATTCTATTGAACACCGAAGTCAGGTATCAGTCTTAAACATTCGTAGGGTTTAGGGTCTTTAAGCATACACTGTTTTCTTATTCATTCAGTTCGGGTAGTGTTTTTGTTTCATGTTGCACTTTTTAATTTGTAATTGAAATTCAGTGTACTCGTCTTGTTTTATCAGTATTTACATCCTCGGTAGAAAATTTTCTTCAGCAAATTAGTATAAGAGCCGGCCTTGGGGCTGGGGAGACTGATCTGCTGTTAAGAATGCTGGCTGCTCTTGCAGAGGGCCGTTTGATTCCCAGCACCCACATGGCTCACAACTTCCTGTAACTGGAGTTCCAGGGATCGAACGGCCTTGTCTGGCCTCCTTAAACACATGCACGGTGCACAGACATACATGCAGGCAATAGATCCATACACATAATACATTTAAAAAATAAAAACAGCTGGACTTGGGAGCCATAGAGGCCAGGTTATGATGCTAAACTAGCTGTCCAAGCAGATACTGAGAAAAGGGAAGAAATGGATGTTGGTTCTAAAACCAAATTCTTATTCCTATGCGTGTGTGTGTGTGTGTGTGTGCGTGTGTGTGTGTGTGTGTGTGTGTGTGCGCGCGCGTGCGTGTGCGTGCGCACACACACACAATCTTCCTGCCCCAGAGCTTTTTTTAGTGTAGGAGCTCTAACTCAGGACTTTATATGTGCTAGGTAACCCTCTACTGACTACATTATTCTTTTAAAATAAAGTTTTGTTTTTAATATTTAGTTGTGTTTATGCATATAGGTATATGCCTATGAGCGTAGGTACCCACTGAGGCTAGAAGAGTATATTGTTGTACTAACTCCAGAGCTGGAGTTACAGGGGTTACAGTTGTGTGCGCCCCAAGTGGGTGCTGAGAACCCAACTCAGATCCTCTGCACTGTGGGCTCTTAACTGCTGAGCCGTCTCTTCAGTCCCCAGCCTGCCATTTAAACACTTTTTAGCTTACTTGTTTTTATTTTACATGTATAGGGGTTTTGCATATGCCTTTGCACCAAGTGCGTGCCTGGTTCCTGTGGACAGGGCATCCAATCCTCTGGAACTGGAGTCACAGTGTTGTGAGCGGTCCTGTGGGTGCTTCATTTGAACCTGGGTTCTCTGGAACAGCAGTCGGTGCTCTTTCTCTCTCTCCTCCTTTCCTTTTTTTTTTTTTTTTAGTGACAGGGTAACAGCCCAGTGTAACAGCCTTGGCTGTCCTGGAACTTACTCTGTAGACCTGGCTGGCCTTGAACTCACAGATCTGCCTGCCTCTGCTTCCCGAGTGCTGGAATTAAAAGTGTGTACCACTGTCACCCGGCTGCAGTCTGTACTCTTAACTGCTCAGTCATCTTCTCCAGCCCTTGCCAAATTATTTTCCCCCTTTGGTTTTATGAGACAGGCTGTTCTGGAGCTCACTATGTAGACCAGGCTATCCTGGTACTCAGAGATCCACCTGCCTCTGCCTCCCCAGTGCTGGGATTGAAGGCGTGCGCCACCACTACAGACCGAAGACTGTGTGTGCTGGATTTAGTGGCTTCTTCTGCAGGACACAGTTAACATTAACCCTCAGGCCGGTCGGTAATGAGTTCCTGCTTTGGAAAAGTCACTCTGTTAGCTTTGTTGAATTGCCATCGTGACTGTGATGTAAATCATAAGCATTTTAGGGTTTGCTTGTTTAAAATCAGGAAATAACGTGTAGAGGCTGTTAACTTGGAAATGTGAAACACAGTTTGATTAATCTCTTAATCTTTTTTTTTTTTTAATTGAACCACCGACAGGAGAAAACATTTTCTCCCTCCCTCTCTGTCTTCCCGCTTTTCAGGCAGGCGCTCTGCTGCCCAGCCATGCCCCAATCTCCCAGTCCACTGCGTTTCTTTACTGTCGGCGTGAAACTGAAAAGCCTGGACTGTTTGTTTTGTACAGATTCAGTGCTTGACGTTGAACTTGGTCCGTCACCTTCACCAAGTTGGCTTGTGGCTGTTGACACGGTGGGAACCGTGCCGCCGACTTTTCCGTGTGTGCTGGCTCCAGACGATGTAGGGAGAGAGCAAGTCACCGTGGTCTCTCTGACAGTCTGTCTCACACAGGTGGTCCTGTACACGCTGCTGAGCCAGGAGAGACGAGAGGACCCCGAGGCTGGCTGGCTTCTCTACCTCAAGACCGGGCAGATGTACCCTGTGCCCGCCAACCATCTGGACAAACGAGGTTGAACTGATCCCTTTCGTCTTTACCTCTCTGGCCCTGCTCCCTCTCCTTTATGCGGCTTGCTAGACCGTACTACAGGTTGTAATCTGTAGTCAAGTATTTTGTAAATTTTCTATTTATCTTTATTTATTATCCATGGGAGGAGTGCAGGGTTAGAGGTTGAAGGACAACTTTGGAAGTCTGTCCTCTCCTTCCACCTTTCTGTCGGTTCCAGGGATTGAACTCATGTCTCCAGGTTTACACACCAAGTTCCTTTACCTGCTTTGCCATCTCACTGGCCCATTTTGGGCTTTTTTGTTTGTTTGATTGATTTTTAAGAATTTTAAGCTAAGCATCGTGTAGTACATGTCTTTAATCCTAGTACTCCAGCATTTGGGGCAGGCAGGCCTCCATGGGTTCATGGCTAGCCTGGTCTATATATCAAGTTCCAAGGTAGCCAAGTCTATACAGTAAGACCCTACCTCAAAACAAAAACAATTAAGAACAAACCAAACAAGCCCAGCCTCACTGTGTGTGTGTGTGTGTATGGGGGCTCAGGGCTCGGAGTAGGCTCAGAATACACTCAGACACCAGATTCTAAGTATAAAAGAGATTTATTATCCTGGAGGGGCAAGGGGGCTGCTCCTCAGATTGGGCACAGGCAGGCAGCAGGTGTTTTTCTGCAGGCGTGGTTATTAAGGAGAGAAGGGAAAGGGGAAGTCTGCACTAGGGTGAGTTGGTTGTCCTGGACAGGTGAGTTGGACAGGTTAACCAGTGTAGCCAAGTCATGAATTTTGATTGCTGGACCTTGGTGTTTAGTCTCAGGAAAGAGTCAGTGACCAAATATGAGAATGGATCTTGGGGGCTAGCTTTAGGAATGTAATCTTAATGGTTTAACGAGGGAGAGGGAGAGGGAAAGGCAAAACCTGTCTGCATTGCTTGGGCCTGCTGGAGAGCCCTTCACACACAGTACTTACCAAGTACAAGAGGAAGTTGTCTCAAAAACCCTTCCTGTACAGAGCCTTGAAGTGTTCCAGCACATTAAACGTGACTGTGGCTAACTCTGGTAAAGAGGCAGGTGTCCGTATGACTCTTTACTTTGTTTTTAAATCTGAAGCCTTTGTTGGTAGGAACCCTGCTTCATTCTGAAAAGCCCACTTTACTTGTCCCCAGAACTGCTGAAGCTCAGGGACCAGCTGGCCTTCTCTCTGCTGCACCGTGTGAGCAGAGCGGCTTCTGGGGAGGAGACACGGCTTTCTCCCTTGCCACAAATAATCGAAGAAGAGAAAACTTGTAAATATTGTTCACAGATGGGCAACTGTGCTCTTTATAGCAGGTAAACATGCGCGCGCGCGCGCGTGTGTGTGTGTGTGTGTGTGTGTGTGTGTGTGTGTGTGTGTGTGTGTGTGTGTGTTTTAAGATAAGGTCTTAAGTAGCCCAGTCTGGTCTCAAGCTTGCTATGTAGCCGAAGATGACCTTGAACTTTTGGGGGGGCAGGGTCAAGCAGAGATGTAGCGCCAGATGTCCTGGAATTCAGTCTGCCTGCCTCCACCTCTCAAGTGCTGGGGTTATAGGTAGGCATTGCTTTAATGAATAGCGTAGGTGTTTGGTTTTTAAACATTTAATTTTTATTCATCTTGTTTTTTATTTATTTGCGCGTTATGTTAGTGTGCACGGGCACCTGTGGTCCCAGCACTTGGAGGCGGAAGTGAGAGGATTGCTGAGCATAGGAGGCCAGTGAGGTCTATGTAGAGAGTTGCAGGTCATCTAGGGCCACATACTGAGACCCTGTCTCAAAGAAACAATGCCCGGCATTGAACAGTTTTTTAAGGAAAACTAGAAGGAGTTAGGACAGTCGTGTGTGTGTGTGTGTGTGTGTGTGTGTGTGTGTGTGTGTCAGGGGTGGGGTGGGAGGTGTTGCTCAGTTTAGGAAAACCTTATTTCACAGCCTGCCAGGGAAATGTACGCTCAGCTCTAATTGGAACTTTATATTTAGAGCAGTTGAGGAACAGGTGGACGACACTTCCGTCCCAGAGAGCATGCTGTCCAAAATCCAAGAAGAAACGCGGCACCTGAAGCCGACACACTTGAAATATTTCAGCCTGTGGTGCCTCATGCTAACCTTGGAGTCACAATCTAAAGATAACAGAAAGAATCACCAAAACATCTGGTCAATGCCTGCTTCCGAAATGTGAGTGTCCGCTGAATGCACAGCGGTGGTAGGTGGTATGCTGCAGCATTTGGAGTTCCTGTCAGGAGAGGCCGGGCAGTCTGTTAAAGTCACTGTTTCATGAGGACTCGGTTGGTAAAGCGCTTGTGTTGCCAGCATGAGGACCTGGGTTTTCATCCACTGCACCTGTGTCAAAAGTAATCCCAGTGCAGGGGAGGCTGCGACAGGTAGACCCCCGAGGTTCACGGGCCAGCCAGCAGAGCGCCATTGTCTAACTCCAGGCCAGCGAGAAGCTCTGTGAAACATCCAGATGGGAACAGTCCCTGGGGAAACACCCAGGGTTGTCTCTGGCCTCCACATGTCCACGAGCAAATGTGTACATGCATCTGCACAGACGTGCGCCTGAACACACTCATACACATAGTTTTTAAAAAGCGTACGTGGCTTCATTTATTAATGACCTTGTCATGGGTGATACAAAATAATACTAAAAAAGAACAAATAGAAAGTTATTAACTTGGCATTTTAGTGCTTTATAGTGGATTGTAGAAAAAAAATTTTTTTAAAGGATAGATGTGTTAGCATTCATTTCTAGGGGCCGTAGGCCAGCAAGATTGCTGAGGGAATAAAGGTACTTACGGCCACGCTTGATGATCTGAGTTTAATCCCTGGGATTCACACTGTGGAAGGGAAGAACCACCTCCTGGGAGTTGACCCCTGACCTTCATAGGATCAGCTCAGCCCATGTGTGCACACATTCATATCATACACACACGATTATAATCAGTAAATTTAAAAAAAAATCATGGGCTATATAAACAAATCAATTGTAGGGAAAAAAACCAAAATATATACAATGTCAGTGGACACTGTCCCTCATTCTTTCGTAGGGAGGAGGGAGGCAACTGCATTGGAAACCTGGTCCGGACCAAGCCTGTGAAGAGATTTTGTGATGGACAATACTTACATAACTTTCAGCGGAAAAACGGTGCCATGCCGGCCACCAATCTGATGGCCGGTGACAGGATTATTTTAAGTGGAGAAGAGAGGAAACTGTTCGCTTTGTCTAAAGGCTACGTGAAGGAGATTAACGGGGTAGCGGTAACCTGCTTGCTAGACAGGTAATAAAATAGCTTTGTCAGTATGGAACTCATAGGTCATGTATCCCTCCATTTATGGTGCAAGGTAGTGTGAATAATCATAATATTCAGAGAGATGCACAAAGGGCTGAGGATGTAGCCCAGTGGCAGGGTACTTGCCAACATGTACCGGGCCCTAGATTCTATTGCCAGTGCCGTGAAAATTAAGGAAATACAGCCATCACCGGTTTTAGACATTTTCATGACCCCAGAGACACGTGCCCTTTAGCACTCATCCCCTAGCCAGGCTCAGCTACGAATATGTTTGTTTCTTTTCTTTTGAGATGCTCTGAGATTCTTTTGAGAGCCTAGTTTACTCTGTAGCCCATGCCACCCAAGAAACTATCAATCCTTCTATCTCGGCCTCCAAAGTACTGGGATCATACATGTTCCTAGTCTGCTTCCTGTCTCGGTAAGTTTCCCTCTTAAACATTTCAAACAAATTGACTCAATATAAGGTCTTTGGTAGCTGTTTTTTGTCACAGCAGATTGTGTTCTTTTGCTGTGTTTTTTTTTTTAAATTTTTTTTCTTTATTCGTGCATACAAGTTGTGCGCCGCCACACCCGGCAACACTCTGCCTTTCTGCATAGTTCTCATTCTCCAGCTCTTTCTTTCATGCTTAGGTTGGAACCCAGGGCCTCACCGGCAGTAGGTAAAAGCTCTCACCAAGCTACACTCCCAGCTCTCCTCACCAGGGGTTTGTACATTGAAGTCAGCAGTTAAGACAATGATGGGGGCGGCGAGATGGCCGAGGAGGGACTTGCTGCACACATCTGACCTTATTCCAGGAACCCACGGAAAGGCAGAAGGGACAGAGCCACTCCGCAGAGGAGTCTTCTGACCTCCACACACAGGCTGTGACGAACCCCCCCCCCCACACACACACACACATACACAGTCATAATCCCCATCATCCCCACGCTGCACTCAGAAGCCCTTTTAGGACAGCTAATTCCTCCGTCCACAGGTTAGTTAACAGCGTGAGGAGCATCTATGAGACTGAACATGTTGCAGAAAGGCATGGTGATGGGGTGCAGTACAACATGGAGATTTTAGAGACCATGGACAGTTCTGAAATGTAAAATATAAGGAAGTGATTAGAGATGCCTCGGCATACATGATCTTCTTGTAAAAATTGACACTTATGTGTGCATATATGGGTATGAGCTTGGGCTTGAGTGTGTGGTCCAGGTTGACCTGAAACATGCTGTGTAAGCTGATGTGACCTTGAACTCTGATGCTCCTACCTCTGGCTCCCAAAGGCTAGGATTACAGGCGTACACCCCACACTCAGCTCTTACACTTTTAGCCAGGAGCAGTGTGCGCCTTAAACAGCCTGTGTGAAATGAACACATCTGTGGGTGTTTGCTTTGTTGTTTTAGGAATTTGTCAACACTCCCAGAAACAACGTCGTTCAGATTAGACCGGGAAGAAAGAAACTGTGATATGGATACCCCATTAGGAAATCTCTCTAAATTGATGGAAAACACCGATACCAGGTTGGTAATGATGAGGGAGCCAGAATCTCTCCCCACTTTTCTAAAGATCCCACTAAAAGTACTTTTGTTTTTCTTTGCAGCAAAAGACTTCGAGAATTAATCATTGATTTCAAGGAACCTCAGTTTATACCCTACCTCAGCTCTGTTCTTCCACACGATGCGAAGGACACAGTGGCCAACATTCTGAAGGGTGTGCCATAGCCAGCATTCCGATTTGATTTTCTTGGTTCTCTTTGTAACTGAAATTGTGCCCGGTGTCCAGTTGCTTAGCAATTGATTAGCCATGCAGTTAGAAGGGCCAGAGAAACGGCTTAGTGGGGAAACGCACTTGCCGCCCAAGTCTGATGGGCTGAGTTTGGTCCCGTTTGAAAAATAAGGATGCCGCGACGTCCGTCTGTAAACCCGCACTCCTGTGGTGAGATGGGAGGGCGGAAACAGGAGACGCACCGTGAATCTCTCAGGCCAGCCCGCTGACTTTGAGTGTGCTGCATGGCAGAAGTAAGGGAAACCCCGCCTCAAAGCCTGGTGGTGGTGGCACTTGCCTTTAATCCCAGCACTCGGGAGGCAGAGGCAGGCGGATCTCTGTGAGTTCGAGGTCAGCCTGGTCTACAGAGTGAGTTCCAGGACAGCCAGTCCTGCATAGAGAAATCCTGTCTTGAGAAAAAAAAAAAAAGTGAAATTATGAGCCAGACATGGTAGTATATCCCAGCACTTAAGAGGCCAAGGAAAGAGTACATTTCAGGGCCAGCCTGTTCCACACAATCTACAGAGCAAGAACCTGTATCAAAACAAAAGTTCGCTGGGCAGTGGTGGAGCATGCTAGGGCTACGCACAGAGAAACCCTGTCTGGGTTTGGGAGTAGTTCACTGAAAGTAAATATTCTTGTTTTTATTCTGTTAAATTGAAATACAGGTTTGAATAAGCCTCAGAGGCAAGCCATGAAGAAAGTCCTTCTCTCGAGAGACTACACGCTCATCGTGGGGATGCCAGGGACGGGAAAGACAACTACAATATGTGCTCTTGTAAGCTCTGAAACTAACCGCTTCTGTTGGGTCCCTCCTGCCCGAGGGACCTGCTTGCTATCACCGCCCCTCGACTTTGCCAAGTGTGGTGGCTCACACCCTTAATCCCGTCACTTGAAGGCAGAGACAGGAGGATGCATATATGTAAGTTCGAGTCCAGCCCGGTCCACATAACGAGTTCCAGACCAGCCAAGAGTACATAGACCCGGTCTCATCAAAACAAAAAAATGATAAATTAACTTGGCATGGTGGTACAGGCCTGTACCCACACCACTCTGGGCCTTTGTGAGAATGACATGATTAATAGCATAATAAAAATGCCTCGGGCTGGCAGAATGGCTCAGCAAACAAAAGTGCCTGACCTGAGTTCAGTTCCAGGACCCATATGGCAGAGGGAGAGAACCAACTCCTGGAGGTTGCCCTCTGACCCTCACTTGTGTGCCACGGCGTGTATATCTGCACAGAAATAAATAAGATGTAATAAAAAGTTAATGCTGTATAATTTTTGTAGCTCATCATGGTTTTACAATTCTTTAGAAAAGTTACTTATTCCCTCTCAGATTCAGGTCTTACTGAACTTTGTATCTATTTGAAAACCGTCAGCCTGTTAACCAGTTCCCTGAGTTCAGAGCAGTGACGTTTTTCTCTGTCTCCCATCTCTAGGTAAGGATCCTCTCTGCCTGTGGCTTCAGTGTTCTGTTGACCAGCTATACGCATTCTGCTGTTGACAATATTCTCTTGAAGTTGGCCAAGTTTAAAATAGGGTTTTTGCGCTTGGGTCAGTCTCATAAGGTCCATCCAGATATCCAGAAGTTTACGGAGGAGGAGATTTGCAGATCAAGGTCCATTAAGTCCTTAGCCCTTCTAGAAGAACTCTATAACAGTCACGTAAGTCTCTCTCTTGTGTGTGTAGACATCACAGGTTAACCTCTGCTGTTTCTCAGGTGCTGTCCTTTTTTTTTGTCAGGACTGCCAGCTCCCCAGTAAACGCAGAGACTTAATATTAATTATAAATGTTTGACTAATAGCTCAGGCTTGTTACTAGCTCACTCTTACATTTTAAATTTACAGATATTTCTTATCTACCCTCTGCCACGAGGCGGTACCTTCTTTCAACATGGCACATTCATCTTGCTTCTCTCTGCCTCCGCTCCCAGCTTCTGAGACTCCACCCTCCTTCTTCCCAACGTCCTATGTCTGGCTGTCCCCCCCATACTTCCTGCCTAGCTACTGGCCTATCAACTCTTTTATTAAACCAATTAGAAGGAGCCTTGGCAAAGCCACATGTTCACAATGTACAGAAAGATTATTCCATAGCAGACAAGATTTCTCTTTGTCTTGGAGGTTGCCAAGTAGTCTAGGTTTCCTGGCTGGCCATTGAGCACCAGGGGATCCACCTGTCTCCACAAAAAGTTTTTGTTTCCCTCCGTCCCTTCCTCCCTTTCTTTCTAACTTTGATATGATCTCTTATAGCCTAGGCTCACCTTGAAGTCACTGTGTAGTCAAGCCTGCCCTTGAACTCCTGATCCTCCTACCTCAGCCTCCCAAGTGCTGGGATTATGGGCCTGCGCCTCCATGCCTGGCTTGCTGTTGACTTGGGGACTCTTTATATACTGGTCCTCTTTTTGCATACATGGTTTCCTGATCTTCCTCTCTGTAAGTTGCCTTTTTTTCCTGTTCATGGGGCCTCTTGCAGAAAAACAGAGTTAATAATGCACCAGGTATGAGGGTGTGGGCTTGTTGTCTCAGCTACTCCAGAGGCTCAGGCTAGAGGTCTCCTCAAGCCAACCTATGCTACGTAGTAAGTTCAGAGGAATCTTGAAAAACAAACTCTAAATGTTTCAGAATAAATAATACTGAAGAATTCTTGCTGTTGGAAGGGGATAGTTTTTGATCTTTTAATTTAAAAAATGGGAAAACCCAAGTACCTTCTTGACATACTCACTAACGGACTTATTTTCTCTATGTTTAGCTGATAGTTGCAACAACCTGTATGGGCATAAACCATCCAGTATTTTCACGGAAAACCTTCGATTTTTGTATCGTGGATGAAGCCTCTCAGATCAGCCAGCCCGTCTGCCTGGGCCCCCTTTTTTTCTCTCGGAGATTCGTGTTGGTGGGAGACCACCAGCAGCTTCCTCCCCTGGTCCTAAACCGCGAAGCAAGGTGGGTAGGTGCTCTTGTTTGCTTCCTGTTGCTGTGTGAGACTCCAATCAACACCGTCTTGGGGGAGGGAGGGTTTTATCTGGCTTACAGATTATAGTCCATCCTCTAGGGAAGTCAAGTCAGGAACTGAAGCAGAGACTGTTGCGGAACACTGCTTACTGGCTTGTTCCCAGGCTCCATTCAGCTGCCTTTCTTATGCAGCCCAGGCCCCCGTCCAGTGATGGTACAGTGGGCCGAGTCCTCCTGTTTCTACCACGGTCAGCAATCATGAAAATGCCCCACAGACATTCCTGCGTGTCAGTTTGATGGAGACAGTTTTTCCATCAAAGTCCCCTCTTCCCGGTATGTTTAGTTGACAACAACGGGGGCAGTAGACATTTCATTTTGGTGTTCTTTTTATTTATTTATTTATAGATTTATTTATTTATTATGTATACAGAAGAGGGCGCCAGATCTCATTACAGATGGCTGTGAGCCACCATGTGGTTGCTGGGAATTGAACTCAGGACCTCTGGAAGAGCAGTCGGTGCTCTTAACCTCTGAGCCATCTCTCCAGCCCTTTATTTTGTTTTTGAGACAGAGTCTCACTGTGTAGCCCTGGCTGTCCTAGAACTCTCTCTGTAGAGATCTGCCCGCCTCTGCCTCCCGAGTGCTGGGACTAAAGATGTGCACCCTCACACAGGCTTCAGTTTTGTTTTAATAGATTGGATTTTGCCGTATTGTCCAGCCTTGAAGGATCTTTCTGCCTCAGGCTCCCACCTCAGGCTTCTAGCGCGTTGAGATGGCAGACCTCTGTCCCCACTCAGTATTGAAGTTTTTAACTGTAGGAGCTGGGGGTGCGGCTCCGTTCTCGAAGTGTTCGCGGCCGTGTAGGAAGCCTTGGGCTGCATCCCCAGCCCTGCATAAACCGGGAGTGGTACACACTGTGCTTCTAGCACTAGGGAGACAGAGGCAGGAGGGTTAGAAGATTAGGGTGATCTTCTGCTACCTTTCAATTTTTGGGGCCCACCCGGGACACTTGACCCCTGTCTTAAAATAAAAAAGCAAGTGTTAGTTTCAAGCTGGATATTTGGGAACCAGTGAACTGGCTCAGCAGGAAAAGCCCTTTGACAAGCCTAGGAGCCGAGCTTGATCCCTGGAGCCTCCTCACTCAGTAAAGGCAGGAGGAGAGAGCCGCCAAAGGAACTCCCACCGACCTCTGCAGGAACACCTCCTTGGGGGTGCAAAGCACACATGCATAGGCACACTCGTTGGTCAAGTTAAAGAACTGGTTGAATTCTTCGGTGTGTTCATGAGCCCGAATTTGGTCTGTCGGCAGGGCTCTGGGCATGAGCGAGAGCCTGTTCAAGAGGCTGGAGCAGAACAAGGCCGCCGTGGTGCAGCTGACGGTGCAGTACAGGATGAACAGGTGTGTGTGTGTGTGTGTGCACCACGGCCCCGCGTGCCCTGCGTGCTCATTTCCATCGCCGTCCACACTGAGCTTGTGTTCTGCACTTCTTCCAGCAAGATCATGTCCTTAAGCAATAAGCTCACGTACGAGGGGAAGCTGGAGTGCGGGTCAGACAAAGTGGCCAACGCAGTGATAGCCCTGCCTAACTTCAAGGACGTCAAGCTGAACCTGGAGCTTTACGCGGATTATTCTGATCACCCCTGGCTGGCGGGAGCGTTTGAGCCCGACAATCCTGTTTGTTTTCTTAACACAGATAAGGTAAAATCAGAATGAAGAAAACTTTCAGTATTTTTTACATTTGTCCTAATATTTAAATTTCTCAGTTACCAATACCTTTTTGAGCTGATTACTTAAAAACAAATTTAGCACATACTCACATACTTTCGCATCTCAACACAGCATCATATGTCTATCATTCTTGTCTGTTTTTTTTTTTTTTTTTTTTAAACAAGGCTCTCACCCTGGATGGCCTCAGACTCCATCTGCCTCACAAGTGTGGGCCCAAGGGTGTGCCCCACCACACCTGCTGGCTCCAACACTCTTAGGATGGTGCCTATTCAACAGGCCGGTGCGTGTCAGAGTTAATGTGTCTTTCTTCTTTTTTCCTTTTTGTTTGTTTTGTTTTGTTTTTTGAGACAGGGTTTCTCTGTGTAGCCCAGGCTATCCTGGAATTTGCTCTGTAGACCAGGCTGGCCTGTAATTCAGAGATCTGTTGCCCCTGCCTTCCAAGTGCTGGGATCAAAGGCGTGCGCCTCCACTGCCCCACAGCTGCTTTCTTTCTAAGACAGTATTTTGCTGTTTAGCCCAGACTGGCCTCAAACTTGGAACAATCCTCCTGCCTTAACCTCTTGAATGCTAGGAATTTTTTTCTCATGCTCAGGGTTGAACCCAGGCCTTCCCGTATAGTAGGCAAGCATTCCCACTGAATACATCTCACACTGCACACTCTCTAAAAGGAAATCCTGCCAGCCCGGTGACACACTTGGAATCCCAGCACTTACTTGGGTTGTGGAGTCAGGAGGATCAGAAGTTCAAGATCATCCTGGGCAGTGTAGTTTGAAGCCAGCCTGGTTTACCTGATAAACTTAAACAACCCCACGTGTATATATATGTGATACACACACATATATGATGAAGGCTATGTGAGGATATTGTGAGAAGACATCGCTTCTTGGAGCATTTTCTCAGGCTTGGGGGAGCCTGGGGAGGTTTTCTGCTGTATCATTTGAATAAAAGGCAGCAAGATAATATGCCACTGTCAGCACCTGTGCCAGAGCCAAAGTAATGGTGAGGGCTCCTGCCGGTTACTGTCTTCCTGCCTTTGACTCCTGTGAAACAGACGAGAAGCCCGAGAGCCGGCCGGAGCTGTAGCGAGCTTATGAGTTGGTTTCATGTGCTTTTCTGAAACTGCCTGTGCGTGCGTGCGTCTGTCTTTGTGACTGTGTATTATTTAGGACTGTTTACAATTTATCTTCAAACCTAGTAGTCAGGTCTTTGTAGCCCCCCTGGGTCCTTGCAGCTTAAACCTGACAGATTGCATCACTGTACCCCATTTCTCTGCTTAGGTCCCAGCTCCAGAACAAATTGAAAATGGCGGCGTGAGCAACATCACAGAAGCCAGACTCGTCGTCTTTCTAACCTCAGTTTTTATTAAGGTAATGTAGAGTTTTCAAGGCTAGTCAATATTCGTACAGAGTAATTGAATTTTGACTATTTTATTAAATATTGTTAGACTCTAAAAAATATAAGATCTGGTGTTAACACTTGTTTATTAAGATAAAGAAGGTCAGGGGCTGGAGATATGTCTCAGTGGTTAAGGACTGATGCTCTTAGAAAGAAATGTTATTCACCGGGCGGTGGTGGCACACACCTTTAATCCCAGCACTTGGGAAGCAGAGCCAGGCGGATCTCTGTGAGTTCGAGGCCAGCCTGGGCTACAGAGTGAGTTCCAGGAAAGGCGCAAAGCTACACAGAGAAACCCTGTCTCGAACCCCCCCCCAAAAAAAAAAACAAAAAAAAAAAAAAAAACTTATTCAGAGACTGGAGAGATGGCTCAGAGGTTAAGAGCACTAGCTGCTCTTCCAGAGGTCCTGAGTTCAATTCCCAGGAGATCTGGTGCCCTCTTACATAACTCTTGTCCTGGAATTCACTCTCATCCAGGCTGGCCTTGAACTCACAGAGATCCACATGCCCCTTCTTCCTAAGCGCTGGGATTAAAGGTGTGCGCCACCAGGCCCGGTGAAATGAATTCTTTCTATGGTGGCCATTGACGTTTCTGTTTGTCCTGAGTGCAGGTCATTAGAAACTTGACTGTGAATGGGAGAGCAGAAGACTGAGGGGCTGGGGAGAGGACATAGTGGATAAAAGCACTTCGTTTGCCAGCGAGGACCTGAGTTCAGATCCCCAGCACCTACATAAACGTCAGGTGTGCGTGATGGCCTCCTGTAGTATCAGTGCTCAGGAGGTAGAGACGGAGAAGTCTGGTTAGCTGACTTGCCCAATGGTGAGCGTGGGTTCAAGTGAGAAACCCTGCCTCCTTGTGTAAGATGGAGAGCGAGGAGGACACCTGACTCCAACCTCTGGCCTCCGCGTCCACAGCGTCCCCTCACACACAGGCACCCAAACCCATACAAACCACTGATGTGGGGATTTAACGAGGCAACTCCACGTAGTTAAAAAGGACGTTTATTTTGGGGTAACTTACAGCCAGTAAGGGGATTGGTTACAGGATCCGGGAGAGGTGAGGTGTAGTCCAGTGGGGCTCTCTGGAGTCTGAACTCTGACCGGTCTGTCATCCAGCATCCAGGATCACCAGGAACCAAGAGGCTGGCACATTCGGATCTCGGGTCTTAAGGGCTCTCATCTAGTCCCCCCCTCAGGGTCATGTCATAGGAGGGCATGGCAGTTACCAGAAGCCTCACTAGGGGTAGTACTTTCAGGTCAGAGCTGGAACAGCTACCCCACTACAAACCACATACACATGCAAAAGATGAAAATCTAAAATGTTTTAAAAGTTGGGGCAAAAAAATGTAAATATCTAGCAATAGATTCAGGAAAGGTTAAGGAACTCCGACGTCGGGATGGTTGGTTTAAATCGGATTTGTTTTCCACATAGGCTGGCTGCAGCCCCTCCAACATCGGTATCATCGCACCGTACAGGCAGCAGCTAAGGACCATCAATACCTTACTGGCACGGTCTTCTGTCGGGATGGTTGAAGTTAACACAGTGGACAAATACCAGGGAAGGGACAAGAGCCTCATCCTGGTGTCCTTCGTCAGGAGTAATAAGGATGGAACTGTAAGTTAACTGTTTGCTACTAAGTCGTCTGAGCTCTTTCTTCCTCCGTCTCGCCCTCCTTCCTGCCCCACAGTGTCAGCACTAAGCCCCGAGAGCAGGCAGCAGGTCACCACGGTAGCTACACTCCAGCTCTCTTTCTCTTAAAAACAATTGTTTTAGACATTTATGTGTATATTTGTGTGCCGTTGTGTGTGCCTGATACCATTAGAGGCTAGAAGACAGTGTCAGATCCCCTGGAACTGAAGTTACAGATGGTTGTGTGTGCTGGGAATTGATGCCAAGTCCTCTGCAAGAGCATCAAGTGCCCTAATCCACTAAGCCATCTCTCCGCCCCCACCCCCTTCTCTCATTAAATAGCGGTTTAAAAACAAGGTGTGTGTGTGATTGGGAGGCAGGTGGCTCTCAGGGTAAAAGCCTTGGATTTGTTTGTTGTTTGCTTTTTGGTTTTTCGAGACAGGGTGGGTGACAAGAGACCCTGTCTGGAAAACAAGAACAACAATAAAAAAAAAAATGCTAAAACCATTCAAGGGCAACCATGTCCTTGGTTATAACAAATCAGATACATACCATGACTGGAGTAATGAGGAATTTTCTTTCTTCCAGCTTGGCGAGCTCCTGAAGGATTGGCGGCGGCTCAACGTGGCGATAACCAGAGCCAAGCACAAACTGATCCTCCTGGGCAGCGTGTCCTCACTGCGGCGCTTCCCGCCTTTGGAGAGGCTCTTTGACCATCTGAACGCGGAGCAGCTGATATCCTTCTTCATTCGCGGGGCCTCGCGGCTTTGCTGCCGGCGGTCCGTGACTCGAGTGAGTGGAGACTCTTGTGTTCTTCACGGGCGTGTTTCAGAGACCGTTGTGACTCAGGAAAGGGAGCATCTCATAGGAAGTCCTGGTCAGCCACCAGTAACATAACGATGGACTGGGATGGTCTGTGGAGGGAGCGAGGGAGAGGAAAGGGCCAGCCTGCCACCCGGAACCAGTGTCTGCAGAAATGGGCCGTCCCTCCTGGTTCTGTCGTCCCAGGTATTGATTGTTGATCCAAGGCCAAGCATTATGCCGTAACTGGATCACTCGGGCTGTGTGTCGTGGACTGCAATGCCCCCTTTAGTCCCAGCACTTGGGAGGCAGAGCCACCTGGATCTCTGTGAGCTTAAGGCCAGCCTACACAGCGAATTCCAGGACAGCCAGCGCTCATCTAGACCTTGTCTCAAAAGGGAAAAAAAAAGGCAAGACTGGCCTAGAGTCTTGATGAAGTTCCTGTTTCAACCTCCTGCTTGGCGGGTTATAGGCATGCTCCACAATGCTTGGCTTTCCATTATTTTATTTATCTATCTATTTGTTTGTTTGTTTATTTATTTATTTATTTGAGATGGTCTTTCTCTGAAACCCTGGCCATGGACTCAGATCCTGCCTCTGCCTTTCCAGTGTTGGGATTAAAGCAGTGGTTCTCAACCTGTGGGTCGTGACTCCTTTGGGGTGTGTGGTCGGATGACCCTTTTACGGGGGTCACATACCAGATACCATGCATATCAGATATTTACATTACGATTCCTAACAGTAGCAAAATTATAGTTACGAAGTAGCAACGAAAAGTTTTATGGGGGTCACCACAAACTGTATTAAAGGGTCACAGCATTAGGAAGGTTGCGAACCACTGTATTAAAGGTATTCAGCGTCGGGCGGCGGCGGCGGTGGCGGTGCACGCCTTTAATCCCAACACCCGGGAGGCAGAGGCAGGTGGATCTCTGTGAGTTCGAGGCCAGCCTGGGCTACAGAGTTCCAGGACAGGCTCCAAAGCTACACAGAGAAACCCTGTCTCGAAAAACAAAACCAAACAAAGGTATTCAGCACATTTAGCTTCCAGCTCCATCACAAGTGGATTATTGTATGAGGGAAAGTCTCAAGTATCCCAGGTTGGCCATGAATTGACAGTAATTGAAGGTGACCTTGAAATTCTGATCCTTTGGCTGCCACCTCCTGACAGGTGGGATTCAGGCATGAGCCTCCACAGGTGGCTTCTCTTACTTGTCACGTAGATTTCTCTCTCCTCCCTCTGCCCCGCCCTGTAGGGTCTCTGTACCCCAGGTTGTGGTCTACCTTCCTCTGTAGCGAATGATCCTGACCTCCTGAGCGCTGAGGTTGCAGGTGTGCACCGCAGCCACAGGTGTATTGTCACCGAATCTGTCTTCCTTAATTTATCTTACATCGTGGACCTTCCGTCAAGGGAGCATGAGAGTCTCTGCCACGTGCTGGGTGATCTTCAAAGAGACTGAACACTACACCCCCGCCTCCAGCGTCTAGGCCTGGCGTCACCTGATGCAGCTCAGGTTTGCTGGAAATCCACACTTAAACTGTGAGGATGCCTTTAGGCTAAAGGTACAAAGTGAAGTGACTGTATTCTCTTCAAAGTTCCAGGTTTTTCTTTTCTATTTCTTAGTGTAATCTTGTTAAACATGAAATTCTGTCACCGCGTAAAATTTTACTTATTAGTACCAATGTACCCCAAACTGAAAAGTCTAAATTGAAACTCCTAAGTTTCAATTATAACCCAAGGTTGAAATCTCAACTAATCAAATAGAATTTCAGGTCTAATTCCAGAATCAGAGAAGTTATATTTAAAGATTGGATGGATTGGCTTGTTTGCGTCCCTTGAAGCCGCTCTGTGCTAAGGGGAACGGGTGTGATTGCTCTCGGAATTTTGGGTGTCCTGGTTTTCAGTGTCAAACGTGTTTCCTTTTAAGCCTAGTCTTTGAATTACATCCCTGAGTGGTGTGCTCCCAGGAAGTTCTTCTTCCTCTCCATAATCATCGTCTCCTCATGTCCCCTTCGGTAACTCTTGGAATGCAGCACTTCAATATTAGAGGAGGATTTGATATAAAACAAATTTTTTGAGAAGGAGTTTTGTTGTCTGAATTGATGCCAGCTTACAAGGTATACCCTATTTTTATTTGGTTTGCCTCTTTGGAGGCGTTACTCAGTTTTTCCTTTTATGTACTGATGTTTCGAAAAATAAACCTACATATACGGTGACATTTTCACAAAAGGGTCCCTTCTCTTGGAGGGAAAAGCTTCTACCTCACTTAGTGGAAGTTTAAATATGTTAAATTATTGGTGCTTCTACCTTTTATATTATTTAAAAATACAGTTTAATAAATTTTGTACTGGATAGACTTTACTGAGTCATTCTTCATTAAGTGATTTCTGTGTGTGTGTGTGTGTGTGTGTGTGTGTATATGTATGCATAGATGCATAGATATATAGGGTCTCACTATCCCAGGTGACCTTGAACTTCTGATCCTCCTGCTTCCAGTTCCTGAAGTGCTGGGAATACTGACGTGTGCCAACATGCCTGGTTTGTGCGGTGGTGGAGATTGAGCCCAGGGCTTTGTACATGTGCATCCCACCAACCGAGCGACCCCTCTGCCCCCGAGTGGTGATTAAGCTCGGGTGTCTAGCTTTTTTTCCAACAGTGATAGGTGAAATGTTGCTCATCATGTATCAGTTACTTTTCTCCTGCTGAGATAAAGCACCATGACCAAAGCCATGTGGGGAAGAAAGTTTAGGTTCCAGAGACAGTGTCTCCATAATGATGCTGGGGACATGGCAGCAGGTTGAAGAGTTAACTATCATTGCTTAATATCCTTAGCTATTATGAGAGTAGGAAGCCGGAAGTGATCTAAGATAATTTCAGTTCCTGGGAGGAGCTGAACAGAAAGATTTTTAAAATTTTTTTGTTTTTGTTTTTCAAGACAGGGTTTCTCTGTGTAGCTTTGCACTTTTCCTGGAACTCACTTGGTAGACCAGGCTGGCCTCGAACTCAAAGAGATCTGCCTGCCTCTGCTGGGATTAAAGGCGTGCGCCACCACCGCCCGGCAAGTTTTGTTTTTTAATTGTGTGTGTATGTGTGTGTGTGTGTGTGTGTGTGTGTGCGTGTGCATGTGCAGAGGTGCCTTCTGAGCCAGAAGAGGGTGGCAGAGCCCTGGAGCTGAAATTATAACATGGGTGCTGGGAACCAGACTCAGGTCCTCTGCAAGAGCAGCAGGTGCCCTTAACCACTGAACTACCTCTCCAGTCCCAATCCCAGTCACTCGTGTGTCCTCCATGTTCTCCTTTATCTCTCTAGTATATTCTGTATTGTTTATTCACTTACTGAGAAAAGATCTGGTTATGTGTGGCCATGGCTAGGCCTGAACTTACTGTGCAGACCAAGCTGGCCCCAAACTTGGCAAAAATGTCTGCCTCCCAAATGCTGGGATTACAGGCATGTGCTGCCATGCCTAAATGCTCTCCTGCTCCTACATAATAAATGTAGTGTAGTTAATTTTACTTGCTTTTCTGGAAGGATTTAGACTACAGATCCTTTTTACTCATTTATAGAAAGGAAAAACGAATAAGGCAGTTGTATTTCAGCTTTTTAAAAAATGGCTTTTATGTACACGGGTGTTTTGCTTGTATGTTGGTGTACCACATGTGTGCCTGGTGCTGGGCTGGCACACAGAAGAGGTCATGGGACCCACTGAGACTGGAGTTTTACATTTTACAGACAGTGACCTGCCATGTAACAGGTGGATCCCATGACCTCTTACCCAGGCATCAGGCACACATGTGTAAACGAATTTCTAAACAGTCCTATTAAATAAGAAACACAGAGCCAAAGACAGAGGTAATAGCCGAAGAGATCAGAGCAATAGCCACGACTAGCCTTAGCTTACCACCATGCAGTGGCTGATCTCCAGGCAAACTTTATTCACATACAAATAAAATACCACATTTCAGCACAAATAAAATATCACCACACACGTGATGCACAGACGTGCACGCCAACAAAATACCTATACACGTAAAAAGTGAATGCTAAGCCAGGGCTGTCACGATGGTTCCGTGGGTAAAGGCAAGCCTGCTAACCTCAGTTAAGATTCCTGGAGTGTGCATGGTAGAAGAAGAAACGACTCCTGAAGGTTGTCTTCTGACCTCCGGGGCCCCCCAAATAAATGGATAAAATGCCATTTTTTAAAAAGACAGACCAGAGGACAATGACACACGTACCCGACACCAGGCTACTGTGGAATATTAAATCTAAGCAAGTAAGGAAAAGATCAAAGACTTGAACAAGGTCCTCACAAGTCACGAACTGTAAATAAGGCCCAACCACGAGGAAAGGTGGTCCCCATAGTCACGTGAGTACAGAATAAGACCAAGATAGCCAGAAGACAGTAATAAAACGACGAAATTCTCACTTCACACATTCCAAGACAGCAGCCAAAGCGACACATGGCTGGTCAGACGGTCAATTTTCGTTCCTGGGTTTGTTTGTGTCACGGTGCGGCCGGTCAAATCCAGCACAGCACGTACCCCTGGGCCGCATCTCGAGATCCTCTAGTGGAAATTTTGAGAAATTTTAGAGAACAGGGTTGGCTTTATTCAAGTAAATTTAAAGTAAGGTAGCCCTGGCCGGGCCATGGTGGCACACACCTTTAATCAATCCTAGTGTGAGGATGTGATAGCCAGTCCTAACCAGATTTGCCTTCCCAGAAATGAACTACTCTCTCCCAGTCATTAGAGTGCTCAGACCTGAGTAATAATTTACACAGGCCCCGTGATGACTAAAGAAACTTAATATGGAACCAGGAATCCCTTAAGGGCCGTTGACCTTTTGCTCTGGAATGCCAGGGAGAGCCTAGTGGCCTGCAGGTGAGGTAAGAATGGGAGAGTGGGCTGTGAGGTATTAACAGCTGGCTTGCTTCTGTAAAACGTGTTTACCGCTATGGGGAAGGGATGGAATGTTCTTTTTCTCACTATGTGTCCGGGGAAGCAGTTTTCCTGCCCCGCTGTGGGTTTCATGGATTGTTTGTTTTTCTGGACAGGGTTTCTCTGTATATCCCTGGCTGTCCTGGTGACTCTTATCTGTGCAGTCTGGGGAGGGTCGGGGTCAGGTCATCATCCGTACAGTTGTTTCAAGCTCACCCACACTTCTCTTCATGGCTCACTGATTCTTCAGGGTGAATGGTTCTAATCACCGGTGGAATCATACCTCCGTTTGTCCTGGAATTTTAGGAGGATTGGGTAGACATTGTTTATGTCTCCCCCAGGAAAGGAATTTTAGCAACAAACACTCCATGTTATCTTAATATCCTAAGAGTTGGTATTTACAAGTTCACCACACCCTTCTACAAAATATTACATTTTGTTATGTGGACCTGATCTTTCTAGGTAGCCTTGGATGAGCTGGCACTTGCTATGTAGTTTAGAGTAACCTTGACTTTCCAGCAATCCTCCGACCTCTGCCTCCTGAATGAGTGCTGGGATTAGCAGGGTGCACCACCGCACCTGGACTTTAGTGGAGTGCTTGCTTTTTAAAACTGTCTTGTGTTTGAGACTAGGCTGGTTTCAAACCCGTTAGGGTTTGATCTACCCGAGCCTGATTTTCAACGACCGATCCTTTTGACTCCGATCTTGCAAATGCTGAGATGAGATTACAGCTCCCGTCTCTGTCAATGGCCTGAGGTTTTCTAAAATCTGTCGGCCCACTCTGGGTTTGTCAAGATCAAAGGGAGCGGCCCGGTGCGTTCCATTAAACCCGCCCAGCCTGCGTGAATAAAACGTTTGCAGGTGGCTTGAGGCCCCTTCTCCATCCCCACTTGGCGCAGCCCCCCTAGGTCCCCGCCACGCTTTCCCTGAAAGCCTCGGATGATCGGCGGCGGGGACCCGATCGCGGGGCCGGCCGTGGCGCCCTCCCGCCGCCAGGGGCGCTGTGGCCGCACCGAACAGGGTCAGACGCGGTGGCCGCCGCGCGCCTGCGGGGAGCTAGCTGCTGACCCGCCCCGCGAGCCCGTGTCCCACACGCACCGTCGCCATGGGTAAGGAC
>CABHPH010156754.1:9004-27804 GCA_902168325.1 Peromyscus nudipes | reverse complement strand
CCCTGAGCCTCAGAATGGAGCCAGTGAAATCTCTTCACTGGCCTCATGTAGCTGATTTGGGGACCTGTGCCCAGGGCTGGACAGTCCCCATCATCACCTCACAAAGCCCTTCCATTTAGTTCCTTTTTGTCTCGCTGAACCTTGGACTCCCCTGGAGTCTAGCTGCCCGCTCAACTCTTGCTCCAGTCACTTTACAGCTCCACACTCTGTGCGTGCTGCTGCAAGGGCTTGCGCCTCCACTCTCAGCTGGAAATAACTGTGTCCCTTGAATCCCACCCGACTCATCACGGGTCATGTGGTTCCTGTCTGGAACACATCCGTGTTCCACAGGGAAACCTGCCCACTCCCGAGCTATGTTCTGCCGCTTTGACAGACACACCTTGGCCCCAGTTTACCCAGTGTACCTAGTTTTCTTGTTACGGTGACAAAATGCCTGACCCAGATGACTTCAGCGAGGAATGGTTGATTTGGCTGACAGTCTCAGACTCTGCTGCCCAACTGTGTACAGCACCACGCATGACAGCTGCCGTTAAGCAGATGCCACCATGTGCCACCATGTCCAGCACCTGGCAAGCGGTCAGTGAACAGTGATTTGAAAAAGCACAGCCACAGGGCTGGAGAGGTGGCTTGGTGGTTAGGAGCACAGGCTGCTCTTGTAGAGGACCCTAGTTCACTTCCCAGTATCCATGTCAGACAGCTTATAACCATTGGTAACTCCAGCTCCAGAGGATCTGATGCCCTCTTCTGGCCTTCTCAGGTACTACACATACACACACACACACACACACACACACACACACACACACACCCCAAAACAAAAAACTGTGAACACAGAGTCATAGATGGAGAGACAGTTCACTGGTTAAACATGATAGTCAAGCAAGTTTGGATCCCAAGAACTTACTTGAAAGGTGGCCAGAGTGGCCTGCCTGTAATTCAAGCCTGGAAAGGAAGAGACAACTGAGCCCAGAGCAAGCTGGCTAGCAAGATTAGCCATGTCAGCAAACTCTGGCTTTGATTTAAAGACCCCACCTCAACGAATAAGATAGAAGAGTAATGGTAGACAAGTCCCAAGGCTAACCTCTGGTCTCCAAATATACTCAAACACATGTGCACCTACACCCACACATGTGCAAACATGCACACCACATACACACAAGAACGAAAAAGAAACAAAAACCAAACCAAAGCAAAAAAACCCCACAATCACACCTATGCTATTAGTGACAGCAGCTTGAACATCTCTCTTTTCACTACCCTGGAAGTTTCTTAAATAAGGGCCCATTAACTCGGTTTCTCTATAATTACCACTTCCTCTCGTGCCCATTTGTGGAGCTTTAGGTGCCTCCCTGTGCCGGGAGCTCGCTATCCATCACGCTAACCAGCCATCTAAAGTTACATATCAGGCACTCAGTGTCATGGTCTAAAAGACTGTAGCTTGGAGAGGTGACCACTGGCCTTCAGCTAGCCCCAGAGTAGCCAGGACTTTGAATCCTATTGCTTTGGAAAAGTCTGTGTCCTCCCGTGCTCCATCGAGTGTTACTGCCCATCTGTGCATTCCCAGCATCTACACAAAGAGTTTGGCAAACAGCCAATGAATGGAATCAGCCTGAAGAGACTCAGAACCTATACACGCATGCAGAAAGGAGCATGCGTTTAACTGGGCCACCATGGTTCTGAACACGTCCCTCCAGGTCCAGTCAATCAGCACTGCAGATAGCATCTGGGCTGGTAGCTGTTTTCAACGATTCCCTCTTGGGAAAGGGTGGTTTCAACATCAATAATTTGCACTCCGTGGCTCCCAGGTGTGCTCTTTAATCAAGACAATGCCGTCCTTCCAGAGGAACGGGTTGTCACTTTTCACAAAATTTGTCCCATTTAATGAAACTTTTTTTGTTGGGTGCCTAATAAACTGCTTTCTTTGTTACAGTCTTAAGCTCTTAAAATGGTGTGCCAGGAAGGAGTCTTGGGAGTTCCTCTGTGGGTAGGCACGGAAAGCTCGGCCTCTCCAGCTCCGTTCTAAGTGTCTGAAGGGCAGGGACCATGGGCAACCATCTGAATCTTCCTTGGCCCCTGACTTGGGCAGGCAGGATTTCAACGGATCATTGCCAAGTCATTGTCTGCTATGTGGTGTTTTATGCTGAGGACTGGGATAAGCCTTGGGAGGGATAAAGAAGAAATCAGATTCAAACCTGGTCTCTAGGAACTTCTAAACCTCCGTGCCTTGGGATAAGACACAAACATAAATAATGAACAACTGATTTGGCTAAATAGGGTGTGTAGTAGGAAGTGTATCAGTGAGCTACACTGAGATGCATACCCTTCTCAAAGCATCATTTGTACTTAAATATGGAGAGGTCCTTTGATATTAACACAAGTATTGAATGTTATGGCTAACACTGTGGCATTTTCATGCATGTCTTGGTAGACCCCCTACACTGCTCCTTCCTTCTCTCTTCTGTGCTTACTGTGGGAAAATGAATGATTCTGCATGGATGCATGGATAAATGATGGATAGATAGGTAATGAATGGTGGATGACTGGATAACAGATGGAGTAGAGAACAAGATAGTGTGTCACTACTTAAATGAACAAGGCATATCATCTCTTTATCATTAATACTGTGCAATTCTGTGTCATTTGTACACCAAAACTCCTTCCACGTCACGCCAAAATCAAAGACACTAGAATGATCCCAGTTTCATCTGTGAAGAAAACTGCAGCCTCAGGCAACAATGTTCCAGGTCTTACATAATGAGGATTGGTCAGCTTGAGCTCTGAGCTGGCCCTTGGCTCAGCATCTTCAACACAAGAGCCTGGGGCAGCTACAGGGAGAGGGCACACCATTGAAGCCACTGCCTTTCTTCTCTGAACTGTGGACTGCCGGTTAATTTCAGCCTCGTGTCTCAGGTCAATGCTAGGCTAGGCAGAAGTGCTTCGGTGGAGACTCTGCCATGGATTCTGCTCTTCTTGGGGACACTTGTGAATGTGGCAAGTCACCTACTACTTCAGGAAGTCCATGAGAATCCTACAGGCCTCCTCTGGCCTTCTCAAGTGCCCAAGATTCCTCCATAGGAATATCTTGAGCCTAACGGAACACAAACACAACCCAGAACCTCCAGGAAGAGTGGGTGGAGGTGGCATTGGGGGCATACTCAGGGAATGTAGCACACTCAAGCATCTCCAGCCAGGGACACTGCACCATTACAACTCCACAATCATTCCCCTTCTGAAAACTTCCATGGCTATCCTACCCACCCGTTTCTCTCTTAAAACCTTTCTCAACTCTTGGTGGAGAGGGCAATTAAGGTAGTCTGTTTTAGAGATCCAGGTTGCTAGTGTGTTAACAGGGCAAGGTGGAGGAAGAGAACAGGATAGACCATAGATTACCTAGAACTGACTGGTTCAGCACAGGTGTATCTTCAGGGTCTTGAATGCCAGGAATAGCCACAGCAGGTAGAAGATTAATGGCATTGAGTTTATATGTTCACTCAACACATATGTATCGAGAACTTTCTATATGCCAGGCCCAGGTCTAGACTCTGGCTTCTTAAACTGCAGGTCGTGATCCCATGAACAGTCCTGAGATTGAATGGAGGAACTCTGAAGACAGCTGGCAACAATTAATGGTTTCTGAAAGTTCAGCAACCAAAAACTAGTTTGAAATCAGATGCATAACAAACCCAAGGTGTTTCTGGCTTCTCACTTGTGGTGCAAGGCAGGACTTCCTCTGCAGCCTCGGCCCTGAACACACTCTGCATACTTTGCATGGCATGTTATCACCTACATGCCACCTGTGAACTCCGCCTCAAACACCCCAGCTCAGATTCAAGACCATTGCATGCATACGAACTGCAGTGTTTTGACTGTGTACGTACAGTTTCTGTATTTAGTAGGCATTTCTCGAAAGGAGACTTCACAGGCACGACCACACCGAGATGCCACTTCATGCCTGTGAAGGCAGCTAAAACAAAACAGCGGGCAGGGAGGATGTGGACACATGGAAATTCTCATACCTTGATTGTGGGAGTATCACAGGCTCCGGCCATTTTGGGAATAGTCTAGCAACTCCACTGAGTGTTGGTGAAGGATCCCAAGATGGCTGAGCATAAACTTGCTCTAACAGCCATTGATTGGGTAGCTTTTGGGGAGATTATACCCCAAAGCCAAAAGACAATTGTAAACTTCCTAAAGTCCAGCAGTCATAAAATGTCAACAGCTCTCCAGCTGGCGGTGGGGACTCATGGTAAAGGTGACCAGCTTAATCTTGTGCAGACAATTTTTTTTTTTCTAAATGGGAGCGGTAACAATCATCTGTTCTCCAAGTAAGGGATGGGCTCTAGAATTTCGTGCAAACTGACCCATCAGGGCTCTAGTTCCCAGGGGGGAAACTGGAAATAATTTAAAGTATAAGGATGGTAGGTGGTACCCACACTGCCATGGCCCAAAGAGGGAGTAATATGCACCCATGAAAAGAAGGTAGAGACCTGTTCAGTGCAAGCAGCAGAAGGTTTTCAAGCTGGTATGTTGCTTGTAAATAGATCTCTAACCTGTGGACTCTGCACCCAAACTGTTAAAGCTGCAGGAAACCCAGCAGAATGCTTTCACTGGTTTTCTTTGGGTCATGGGACTCTGGGTATCTTTCTCATCTTATTCTAATCTAGCCAGCTGTTCTACAAAGAACACACAGGATCTTACAATCAGAAAACACACACATGCCCTCGTCTGCCTCCCTCCTTTTCAGGGCTCCTTCTTGGGAACTTGGCTCTGTCCTCGCTTTGTTCAGCCATCCACATCTACCTCTATCCTAATCCCAAGCTGCAACCTCCACTTAAAGAGCAACCCTCTGCGGGTCCCCCAAAGGTCTTTTTAGGGGGCTCCAGAAGTCCCACCCATCCCAGATGCTTCTTTCAATCACCAGGGAAGTTTTGCTCATCTTCATCCTGCCTGGATACAATGCTGTATACCTCTGAGATCCTGTGACCAAGAAAATACTCTGCTTCTTGGCTGGGACTCAGCCTTGAGGGATGCTTCTCAGGATGGCCCTGTGTGACAGTGGACATGAGTGTAAAGGGAAGATGAAGCATTGGGGTCCCCGAGGCGTCTCCCTGCTGTCAGGCGGTGTAGATGGTGCAGGTGGTATAGACGGTGAAGGCTTTTTCACGTGTGTCCTGATTTGCCACAGGAAAGACTTCCGGGCATTTAAAAACCACCCAAGAGATCTTCAAACAGTACAAGAAGGGATCAAATGTGTTTTGACGTAACCTGGATCAGCAGCCTGTCCCAAGCTGTCCACAAGCTGTCCCTGCACCAGTAACTTGGTCCCGAGGAAACAAGTATGATCAACAGTGCGAATATGGCTCAAAGGCATGAAGGTTTCTCATGAGCTGATTTGCCCAGCAACCCATCCAGCTTGTCCCAGCACTGGACTCACACTAGAGAAACCTGCTGTGGATGCAGCCAACACCTGTGAGCCTTCGCCACACCTGACACTCTGGGCATGGAACTCTCCAGGAAGGAGCTCTTGATGAGAGCAATAAATGAACCCAGAGGTTCTCTCCCAGAGCTTCCTGTTTGTTCATCTTGCCCACCCACACACTTCATAACCAAGAAGGCTGGGAGGAGAATGGGGACTGTTTTTGTGGTCCTTTGGAGAAAGGAGTGTGCATGGAGTTCTGACCTAAGTGCCCTGGCCTGGGCTTCTCCGAAACGTAATAGGATTATAGAACACTGGACTCAGACAAAGCACATACCCTGTCGGCAGTCCTCAGTGTTTTTTCAAAACTGAGACAGTGGGCTCTGGTGTGCCAGCCTCCATCACCAGTATGGTATCCCAGTTGTCATCTTAAATAAGGTCAACAAACCACCAACGTTGTTTCCTCCCTGCAGAACTGGGCCCTTTCTTGAGATGAGGTCTGGGTGCTGTTTGGCAATTGGGAGCATGGAGGTGGGGACACATTACATTCCACTCTTCCCTCAGATATCCAAAGCAGAAGCGTGAGTGGGTGAGTGGCTGTCCCATTTGTCACAGCCCTTCTGCCACCCAAACCCAGGCTCGGATCACGTCTCCTTTCGACCTTCCCAACCTGCCAGGGGCTGAAGGACTGAGATGCCCGCAGGACATGGAGGGGAAGGGCTTCACTCTGCCACCTGCCTTGGGTACCCACTAGACTCGAAAGGTGAGGCTCAGATATCCAGGGGGCTCCCAGTAATCAGGTGGGAGGCCATTTGGCTGGCTTGTTTCCAACCTCTCCATCGCAGTCACTATCTTGCATGGGGACCGCCTTCCTCTGCCCCACATGCCTGGTCTGCCTTGAAGCACACACAGTTCAGGATGTCTCCTTTCCCTTCAGATGCTGATGTGCTCTGGTTTTCAGGCCAGCCTGGCCTTGGTCCTCCACCCCGAACTCTAGCCCTTTGGCCATGGTTCATCT
Organism: Peromyscus nudipes; assembly: GCA_902168325.1. Lineage (NCBI taxonomy): Eukaryota > Metazoa > Chordata > Mammalia > Rodentia > Cricetidae > Peromyscus > Peromyscus nudipes. Next base: position 21,370 of record CABHPH010156754.1, on the reverse strand, counting down.
GGTCAACACCAGTTCAGTGTCCCCTTCCTGCAGAGAGAGGTCCCACTGAAATCTGGCAGTCACTGATCACACAATCGGGCCTCTTGCAGGCCAGGAAAGGTGAAGTCCCACAGGCTATTTTATGGGCTCAGAAGAACTCACAGAGGCAGCCATATAAAAATCAAATGAGCTCTGAACAGACTTTCAAGTTGTTTTTTTTCTTTTATATCCTGTGTGGGATGACTGCAAAGCATAGTGCACTCCTGGTCACATGACTTATGAACAGGGCGTGGCTGAGAAAGCCAGAGGCCACACCCATAACCTAGTCCATTAGAAAGGTGGGGGGGAAAGAGAGGCAGATGGAGGAAGGAGCAGTGATGACCCCCCACCTTTCCTCACATTCACGACTGCTTGTTCTAAGAACAATGATAACACAGTTAATATAATTCTTGATTCACGTTCAAGGTCTTTTACATGTATATGTGTATGCACCGTGTGTGTGTGTGTGTGTGTGTGTGTGTGTGTGTGTGTGTGTATGTGTGTGTGTGTGTGTGTGTGTACACATATATGTGTAGAGTGAAATGGACATTGGGTATTTCCCTCCATCCTGCTCCACCTTATTTCTGAGACAGGGTCCCTTATTATTTGCTGAGTGTGCCAATTCAGTTAGACTGTCTGGCCATCAAGCCCCGGAGAGCTTCCTGCCTCCGCCTCCCCAGATCCTGGGTTATAGGCGCATGCTGCCATGTCCAGCGTTTATGCCGGTAACCATGGGAGGGGGCAGGGGACCTGAACTTAGGTTCTCATGTGCAGCCAGTGTTCTCACCAACTGAGCCACCTTCCCAGTCCCTCGAGGCCTGCAGAAGAAAAGAAAGGGCTTTCTCAACTCTACCAGAGCCAACTGCTAAATACTTCATTTTTCCACAAGGATTCTAATACAATGGAACCAGAGCTGTCTTTGTGAATCATTGTGGTATGTGCACAAAAAATAACAGCAAGTGCCGGGCGGTGGTGGCGCACACCTTTAATCCCAGCACTTGGGAGGCAGAGCCAGGCGGATATCTGTGAGTTCGAGGCCAGCCTGGGCTACCAAGTGAGTTCCAGGAAAGGCGCAAAGCTACACAGAGAAACCCTGTCTCGAAAAACCAAAAAAACCAAAACAAACAAACGAAAAAAACCAGCAAAATGAAGCGCCCGGCCACCTCCACCCAGAGAGAGGTGCAAGCTTACGCACTGTCCCATTGCCGGGACAAGGTACCTGACAGACGCTACGTAAAGAAGGGAGGGTTAGTTTGGCTCTCAGGTGCAGGTCCAGTCGATCACGGAGAGGAAGCATGATGTCAGGAGGCCGCTGGTCGAGCTGTATCCACAGTCAGGAAGCAGATGGATGCTGGTGTTCAGCTGGCCTTTTCCTTTTCATTCAGTCTGGACCTCGATTTATGGGATGGTGCTGCCCACATTTAAGGATCTTCCTTGCCCCGTTAACCCAGTATAGAAACTTTCCCACAGACAGGCCCAGAAGTGTGTTTCCTAAGAGATCCTAAGACGATGTCAAGTTGACAGTGTCAACAATCACACTTACTGTCCCCGGGTCCCACTAGTGAAGTCTCTCTTCCTGTGGCCCAATCCTGTGCCGTCAGGCCTGTGGGGTGACAGGGGCATCTGAATTTTCATCCTCCTGAGTCTCGGCAGGGGTCTGCTTCACTGCACTCTGGTCTGCATCCGAGATAAATAAGCCATGCAGGTCTAGGTGCATGTCCGCATCAACAGAGGCACGAGCCAATTCCGTAAAATCCTTGGCATCCAGAATAAGTAAAAAAGGCGACTTTTGGGGGTCGGTAGAGACAATGGCTGATAAGATGACTCCTACAGGGAGACAAACAAAACCCAGTTTATTCTCACTTGCAGCGCCTAGGATGTAAGGCAGGGCCTTCCTGCAGGTTAAGCAGCTACTCAACCAATGAGCTCCATCCCGGCTCCTAAGAGATACCTAACAGTGTTCAAAGTATAGCTTTGTGAGCCCTCCACCTGGAGGGGTCCATTTCTCAGAGGTGTCTCTCTGTCCTCTTTCAACTCATTCTCGGCCCAAACAGGAGGGAAGAGAATACAGGACGTTCTGTTGGCAGAGGAGAAGTCCAGGACTGGAATGAGAACACTACTCCAGGATAGCCACTTTGCCTCGATGAACCTTATCTCATCCCTGCAGTGAAGATCATTCCTCCCAGCCTCCAACCTCATGTGGTGCTGAGGGGATCTGCAGGGTGGGTTCTGGAAACACGTTTTTCATTTTCACGTGTATTGAAGATTGGCTCTTTTTCTATTGTTTGAATCTGAGTATGGAGAGACCCAGACAGTTCTGAGAGGTCCCGTGGATTAAGATGGGCCACCCAGCTGAGCGGGGACTTCTTGAGTTGCAAAAGCATTTGCATGTTTGTGCTGTTGTTGTTTTGTTTTGAAACAGGTCTTACCATCGTAGCCCAGGCTGGCCTTAAACTCATATCTCCCTGCCTCCACCTCTCCGGATGCTGGGATTATGGACCATGTGTTGCCATGCCTTGCTTGTGGCGGCACTGGGATGAATCCAACTCATCTCTTGGTTATATTGGCAACCCCAACTTTTGCCTGTGAATCGGAATGTTCTCCATCCTCTGTACTCACAAGGTACAGTGGAGTTAAGGAAGCTTTTAGTAAGTGCCCAAGAGTCCTCCCCAAAGGACCTTGGAGTAGCCTTACGTGGGTGACGTCAGATTGGCCTGGATTCAAATCCAACCTCTGCATATGGGGCGCGTGACTTTGGTCAATTTGCCTCACTCTGAGCCTCCCCCTGATGAAATGAGGACAATGTCACCCCACACCCATGGAGAGAAGGCGTGAGAAGCAGTTGCCCAGCCAAGTAGGGGATTGGTCTCAGTAGGAGTGGATGCTAACAGTCCCTTGCCTCAGAGATGGCAGTGACATGGGATCCCCCTGCCTGTGTGCCAGGCCACAGTCAGTAGGAAGCCAAGGCCAGGTGGAAAGCCACTCCCTCCCACCTGAAGGAAGAAGCTGGCAGCCTCAGTGGGATGGCCTGCCCTCCCCTGCAGGTGTGGGCAGCTCCATCACTGGCTTGGCCTGGGTGGTGTCCCCACCCATAGCTTATTACCCTCCCTAGCATCCCCAAGGCTGTGGGCAGGGCATCTTTGAGGCAAAGGGGGATAAAATGATTTGGCTATGTGGAAACCAACATTTCCCAGGTGCTATGAAAACTTCACATGCTTCTAAGAGAGATCACTTGAGATTTGGGGCCAGGCCTTGCAATGAATTTTAAAACTAAAGCTGCACGTTCTAAGAGAGAGTATATCACTCAGTAGAAAGATACAGGTTTTGTGTAGTAGAAAATTTAAACCTTGCCCAAAGAAGGTCTGGCCTTTATCACAGTCTTACCTATGAGAATGTTTTCAGAGGCTGTGCGCTATGCCAGGTATTGTATTCTAACACTGTCATCCATCCATCCTTCCTTCCTTCCTTCCTTCCTTCCATCCATCTATCCATCCACCCATCCAATCACCTACCTACCTATCTTCTTGCTGTTGTTTTTTGAGACAGGGTCTCAGTAGTTTGAATTCTCTGTGTAGATGAGAATGACCTTAGACCCCTGGTTGTCTTCTCTCCATCACCCAAATGATGAAATTCCAGGCGTATACACCATGCCCGGCTGACAATGTGATATATGATGGATGCTAGGACCACATGGTCCCTGCTTGGCTTCTGAGAAGCTGAACACTGAGGTCATCTACACAGGGTATCAGTCATGCCATGTGAGTGAGCCATGATAAAACCTCTGGATACAGAGGCTCAGGTGCTCGTCCATGGTTGGAAACACTTGGTTGTCAGAGGTTGACACTATGGGCAAATCCACTGGGAAAGGATGGCCCGGGGCTCTGTCCTAGCCTCTCCTGCACCCCATCCTGTGTGTCCACTCCAGACTTTTGTTAATTTTAGTCTGTAACCGTTCACTGCGATAAGGCATAGCCTTAAGAATAATGACTGTCCATGAGCTCTGGGGGGTCCTAGTGAATTACAGAATGTGGTGGTAAGAGCCCGTGACCCTATGGGCCTGTCCTATTACACTCGAGCTCATACTTGACATCAGAAGCAAATGTGGTCTTGGGCAGTTTTTAATGTGGTTTTACCACGGACACACCTAGACTCCTCATCAGGCCACCCACCTGTGGGATGCTCCTGGATGGTGCCTCTGTTTGATGGGTGATCAGAAGTGTGGCCACACGGGCTCCCTTCCCCCACTCTTACCATCATCCTCATCCTTGGCACCTGGCGTGGGTACAAACAGGGGTTCCGCCGGCCAGCAGCACTCCTCACCCCACTTTAAGGAGGACTTTGTGAGAACGTCATATTTCAGTATCTGTATATGCAGAGAAGAGAACATTGGGATCCTGTGTCTGCAAGCACGCTGACTCCCTGGGGGCAGGAGGGCATGAAGGCCAGCGAGGGGAGACTGAGCCCTTAAACCTATACTTGTGACATCACCTCCAATGACACCTGTCTCAGGCAGCACAACCATAGGAAGGGAAGAGCCAAACATCCCCCTACCCCTCCAAAGTCAAATGCAAGTCTGCCCACATAGGGCTGAGATCCCACAATCCTGAATTTTTCTGGTATTTGGCACTAAATCACAATGTTTTACATTATATAACTAAGATGTTTAGTGCCACTAATTGAAATATGATACAATTCTTTTGTTGCTTTGAAAGTGAAAGCCCTGGACTATGGCTGGAGTTGTGGTGAAGCCCCTGCCCAGAACCTGAGGTTCTGGTTTGAGTCCCAGCATCCAAAACAAAAACTAAAAAAAACCAAAAACCAAACAAAAGCAAAGCAAAACAACAAACTAAAGGGAAAATTTCCATAAGCTCTCATAGGCCTGTTCCTGTAGCGTATAGAATTAGTGGGAGTGGCGGAGAGTGTGGTGTGTGTGTGTGTGTGTGTGTATAAACCTTAATTTTTGCCTGTCAGTATTTTTTGTACCATAGATATTTAAATTTTAAAATTATTTTTAATTTATTCTTTTATTTTTACTGTATGCTTTTTTTACAGTTAGTGTCTGGAGTGGGGGCATGCATCATTGCATCATGCCACAGCATCCTTGTGGCAGAGGACAGGAGTTGGTGCTCTCCCTCTTATCATGTGATTTCCTGGGATCACACTCAGGTTGTCAAGCTTGACAACACATCCCCTTACCCACTGAGCTATCTCATCTGCTCTGCATTTTTTTAATGCAAATAAAAATATTGATATGAAAGAAAAGTGGTGTGTGTTTGGCCAGCACTTTGGACAGCACCGGACTATAGTAAATACTGACAGTTACTTAAAAAACAAAATGAATCCTAGACGTCCCAGTAACACCCTTCCTGCTGGAGAAGGCAAGCTGGCTGCTGGAGGCAGCTCTCCCTGCTGACTCCTTTGCCCTCAGAGCCCACCACAGCATGCCACATAACTGGGGCTCACAGTGCAGATGGAACACAGAACTCATACGGTGTATTACATCGACAGATTTTCGTATGTTGAACCATCCTTGCATCCCTGGGATGAAGCCTACTTGGTCATGGTGGATAATTTTTTTTGATGTGTTCTTGGATTCGGTTTGCCAATATTTTGTTGAGTATTTTTACGTAAATGTTCATGAGGGAGACTGGTCTGTGATTCTCTTTCTTTGTTGCGTCTTTGTGTGGTTTGGGTGTCAGGTTAACTGTAACCTCATAAAAAAGAGTTTGGTAATGTTCCTTCTGTTTCTATTAGGAACACAGAACTCATACTTTAGATTCATCCCAGCTGACTTCCCTCCTGAATCCCTTTTCCCAGTCTTAAGCCCAGAGGAGTCTCTGGATGAGGACTCAGAGGTATTCAGTTTGAGGAAACAAGACCAGCTGAGGATTGGCGAGGTGAGGTAGCTGTGGCTGGTTCTGTCTCTCTGATCATTCAGTGTTCACCCCAATACCTGGCTCTGGGTTTGTTTTTATTAATAAGAACTTTTAAGATTCCTGCTACATCTGGCGCCCAACATTCGTGGTACGAATTCATGAAAAAGGTGCTTGTGGGCCCCAGCTCAGGCCCGAGCTACACTCGGCCGGTTGTGGTAGTGCACTCAGGTTGGATTTGCTGAAGGAGGCAGAGGCAGGAGGATCCCAAGTTTGAGGCCGGCCTAGGAGACTTGGGAGAAGCTTCAGCCCGGGCCAAACTACAAACAGTGGTGGGACCATGGAGGCAGCGGCAGATGCTCCGAGTTGCTGGCTCCTTCTCATCATTGGTGATTGCGGTGATGCTGCTACCTGGGACAAAGGACTTACTAATGTTTGTTCAGAGAATTGCCAGGACCATCGTGTTACAAGAAAGCATCGGCAAAGGTCAGTTTGGAAAAGTTTGGCAAGACAAATGGTGGGGAGAAATTGCTGTGAAGATTTTCTCTTCTAGGAAAGAATGTTCATGGTTCCGAAAGACAGACATTTATCAGACTGTGATTGCTCCAAACCACAGAGGAGGCACAAAAAAAAAAAAAAAAAAAAAAAAAAAAAAGTCTGCAGGGAACCATGACCATGCCTAACAGTGATTTTGAAATCTTCAAAAAGACAACAGGACTCCACAATGATGATTCCACAAGGACTATGGTAAAGCCATTAAGCTGATTAACACCACTAAAAGATCGACTTTGGACTACAAACTGCTTAGGACAATTTCAAGATGACTAGCCGAGATGATCCAGCCTGACAGACTACTCGAACAAGGACTTGTGACGAGCCCTGAACTTTCCTATTATGCAGAGACTGGACAAATGATACAGGACTTGACAATTAACTCAAAAAATTTCTTTTCAGGATTCCCTAAAGATGTCTTCACTCCTAGAAAGCGGGAAGTAATTTTAAGAAAACGACGCCCACATTCCCAAGAGGTGGGATGGGAGGTTTTTGGTCGTTTAATGAGTTATGGATATTGTCATTGTTTATGATGGTTAGTTACAAGTTGTTGATTGTTAATGGTCAGGAAAAAAGCTGAACATGGAGATTAGATTCAGAGGTTTTTTTTAAAAAAGAAAGAAAAAAGAGAAAAGAATATAGATATGAGAGAGATCACTGAATCTATTCTGAGAAAAAAGATAAAGAATAATAGGATAAATGGGTAGATCACTGAATCTACACTGAAAAGAAAGAGAGGAAGATATAAAAATGACAAAAGGTAGATTATTGAATCTATTATGAAAAGAAAAAATACTTTTAAAAAGGAATTACTTGTTTTAAATAAGATAAGTAATGAAAATTTTTTGTCTGAATTTGTCAAATGTTACTAGACTGGACATTGTTATATATTAATGGAGTTTTTTGTCTGAATCTGTCAAATGTTAATGGACTAGACATCTTTAATATAATCTTGACTGTGTATATTGTATATACTTATTGGATATAATTTTTCTTGTGTTAGTTATAAGCTTTTTTTAATTTTAGACAAAAAGAGAGGAAATGTGGTGGTATTGTGTTCCCCAAAATATTGTGTACCTTAAAAACTTATCTGGGGTCAGAGATGGAACAGCCATAATATTAAACAGAGGTTAGGCAATGGTAGCACACGCCTTTAATCCTAGCATTCCAGAGGCAGAAATCCATGTGTTCAAGGATACAGCCAAGCATGGTGACTCACGCCTTTAATCCCAGAAAGCAAGCCAGCCTTTAATCCCAGGGAGTGGTGATAGAAAGCAAAAAGGTATATAAGGCGTGAGGACCAGAAACTAGAGGCATTTGGCCTGGTTAAGCATTTGGCCTGGTTAAGCATTCAGGCTTTGGAGCAGCAGGTCAGTTGAGATTCATTCTGGATGAGGACTCAGAGGCATCCAGTCTGAGGAAACAAGACCAGCTGAGGATTGGCGAGGTGAGGTAGCTGTGGCTGGTTCTGTCTCTCTGATCATTCAGTGTTTACCCCAATACCTGGCTCTGGGTTTGTTTTTATTAATAAGAACTTTTAAGATTCCTGCTACAGGAGTCTGCTCTGCAGACATTAAGTTGGGTCCAGAGAAAGCCAGTCTTTGTGCACAGCGACTTGCAGGATGCAGGGGACAGTACCTTGGTTGGGATTGGACTCCACTGAACTTCAGCCGCAAAGACGTAGCGATATGGCTTCCCGTTGTGAGCATAATTTATCCGAGGGAGCTCTAGGCCTTGAAAAGACAGGACACTGATGAAACTCCATCACTGGGGCGGGGAACTTCCCTCTTCATGCCAAACTGGGCCTTGTTCCATAGGAACAGTTCCCAAGTACCACCCCTGACCTTGATTCAGACCCAGATTACATCAAAGGTGGTCACAGGTAGGGAGGGACCTCTGATAATGATGCTGGCCCTGCCAGAAGGTTCAGGAGTGAGGTGCCATAGACCAGGGGTCTTTAAATGCATAAGTACCTGTAATTATCCATGATAGAAATCAGAGAATTACAGATTTAAATCACAGGCTGCTGCAATATTTAAAAAGCTCTCTAAATATACAGTGTGTGTGTGTGTGTTGTGTGTGTGTGTGTGTGTGTGTGTGTAAGCAAACATGGGTGTGAAAAGAGACTTCAGGAGTGGGAGGAGTGTCATTGCACAATCTAAAATAAATCTGGTTCCTAGGTTGGTGCAGTCCCTGTGCAAGCACCGGGGGATACTGAGGCAACAGGATCACGGCAAGTTCAAAGCCAGCCCGGCCTGCAGAGTGAGACCTTGACTAAAATAAATAAATAAAACAAAATCGGTAAATCCTATTACAATATGTATAAAAAGGATGTTTACAGAGGATTTTCATGACATGGGAAATGTCCGTATGGTAAGTTTAAGTGCCAAAGGCTGGCTATAGGGCTGTGTCCCTTATGTCACAAAGAGAAAGCTCAGAAGCATTGCTGGGATCAGGACTGCCTGCCAGCTGACACTCCATCTTGCAGCTTTCAATATTTCTGTTGCTTTTCTGCCCAGTCGTTGTGATTGTTTTTGTGTTTGCTTCGAGACAAGACCTGTTAAAGCCTATGCAGGCCTTTAACTCACTACACAGTCGTCGAAAAAGACCTTAATCACTCCCCACCCCCATCTCCCAAGAGCTGGGGTTACAGGCATATAATGTGTTTTTTGTTTTTTGAGACAGAGTATGTGGCTCAGGCTAGCCAGGTACTCACAGCAATCCTCCTGCCTCCGCCTCCTGATACCGGGATTACGGGCATGTACTGCCCCACCCAACTTCACTGTACACTTGGAAGTATGAAATGCGATTTCTCTACACCAGGCTTTGTGCCACGTCCTGTGATACACTGAGCACAGAAACTCAGCCCTGTGGGACAGTGGCACTTCCTGGAGAGCCTTTGGCTGGCTCCCGTTTAGGGTGAGGGCTATTTGGCACCCAGGGATGTTTCTGCACATCCTCCAGTACCAGCACTGCCCTACCGCAAAGAATACCTGCCCCGAATGTCACCCGGGCTGATGAACACGGGCCTGTGGGTGTGGCTCCTGCTCTGTGGCGGACACTCTGTGTGTAGCCCAGCATCTCCCAGGCCCAGCGGGAGATTCTCACTTTGTGGGAATTGTGACAATGCGGAGAAACAGGAACCTACCATGCCTGTTTAATACATCACAGCCATTTGCATACATCAGCTGTGCATGCCATCCATCCAAGGACCAGAAGTGTTGTTGGAAGCTCTCCAAGAAAAATCCCCAAATTCTTTTCCTGGGGTCTCAAGAGCCTTCCCTGCTCTTTCCTGTCCCTGCATGGAAGGGAGGTATCACAGAGAGGGGCTTTGGGCATCTCTGTGAGAAAGGATGTATTCTACCTTCATAGAGGACCTCAGGCTGGCAGTAAACACGGCCGTCTTTCTCCTTCAGGGCTGTTGCTCTTGTAGATGCCACTTTGATTAAATTTGAGCCCACTTCTGCATTCTGTAAAGAATAAGTTAAAAACAACAACAAAAAGAAAAGGTTATTCCCATAAACCCTTGCTTTACCATCTGCGCTTGAACAGAGCTTCAAGACAGAGCACCTTGCTTGGCCTCTCAGTAATCACAGGAAGCAGCTATTTCATTGCTGTTAAAAATAATGAGGATCTCTGGGTGGTGGTGGCACATGCCTTTAATCCCAGCACTCAGGAGGCAGAGGCAGGTGGATCTTTGTGAGTTTGAGGCCAGCTTGGTCTACAGAGGGAGTTCCAGGACAGCCAGAGCTAGCAACACAAGGTGGCTCACAAACATCTGTTAACTCCAGTCCCAGGGATCCAATGCCCTCTCCTGGCCCCCAAGGAGGCACTGTACACAGAAGTGCACAGACAAAAAATGCACACAAATCACCTCCTATACACATTAAATAAATGCACTTTAAGAATAATGAGGATTGGCAACAGGAACAGACTCTCCCAAGGCCACACAGCTGGTGGGCAGTACAGTCAGGATCTACCTAGGCTCTTTATCTCTTTAAGGGAACAATGATATGCTCCAAAGAGTATGTTTTCCCTTTTTAAATGCTGGGCGATTCACCTGTAAAAAGCTGCTTCCATCGTCCAATGGGTGTTTGTGTGGCATCTACGGTAACAGATATGCTCAGGACGTAACAGTGAGTGAAAACTTTGAAACAAATTACACACATGGTCTGAGCCCAACCAAGTGTGCTAATGGAGTACACTAGGACGAGAGTGTGAGAAACCTCACAGATATGAACAACAGAGCAGGTGGTGGAGGAGACTTCCCTATTTTTCACATACTGAGCATGAGAGACTTTGGGCAAGTAGCTTCTCTGTGCTCCAATTTCCTTCTGAGTATCATGAAGATAATAGTATGCACATTTTCAACTGATTGCAAAGATTAAGTGACATCATCTGCCAAATGGTTTGCAATAGGACCTAGATAAACACTCTTGTTGATGATGACATCTTTGCAGTGACACAGGAGGTCTATGGTATAGTACTCACTCTCAGGGAATTCATTCCAAGCGCTCAATGATGCCCTGAAACTCAGATAACACTGAACACTTGGTGTAAGTGTTGCAACCAACAGCATTGAACTGATAACTGAGACAGTTACAGAATGACTAACAGGTGGGTAGCATATACAGAATGGATACATTGTACAAAATGATGTGTTACATTCTGAGCAAGTCTGAGATCTTGGACTGTTAATCAGAACAGCATGCAATCTAAGAATTGTTTCTTTAGAGAGGGCCTTTCTTTCCTTCCTTCCTTCCTTTTTTTTTTTTTTTTTTTTTTTTTGAGACAGGATTTCTCTTCTCTGTGTAGCTTTGGAGCCTATCCTGGATCTTGCTCTGTAGACCAAGCTGGCCTCGAACTCACAGAGATCCTTCTGCCTCTGCCTCCTGAGTGCTGGGTTTAAAGGCGTGCACCACCACCGCCTGGCTAAAGGGGGCTTTCATTGAGCATTTTTGGAGCACACTTGATTCTAAGTCACTATATGGGTAGAAAGAGAAACCAGATAAAGGAATACTAGTATATTATTATTACTATGTCTGATTTCTCTGTCCAATTTTTCAATGTCGTTTTTAACATTAAAAACAACCTGTTTCTTCTTTTGGGGCTTGTGTATGTGTACTGTGTGTGTGCTTGTGTGTGGAGGCCTTTGGTGTCTTACTCAATCACATTCCCATTTTATTATTTTTCTTCAAAAGCAAGTTTTAAGTTTTTAGGCATCACAGCCGAATCTCTACTCCCTTTGCTTTTGGGCAGCACCAGCGATGACCTTTGCAGCCCCCCTGATCTTCCTCATTCTTTTCCCGCTTTCCTTTCGTTGCCTCCTGGAAGTCATCTTCTAGAAAAGGCCAAGTCTTGCAAGTCTGTGTTTAGGCTCATTCTTCTTTGCATAACCCAAAGAATCATCGATCACGCCGAAGCCGGTCATCTTGACACCACCAAAGTGGGTTCTGAATTCAAATGCGAAGATGATAGCTGGTGTTGGCTTGCACATTGTGGTTATCTTTTCCTGCATTTCTGTCTTTGGTACTGTTGTCTTCCCAGGGACATCAAAGACCATGTGTTTCCTCTGAAGCAAAAGGTTAGTCATGAACTTCCTGGTGAGGACCGTTAGATCATTACTGTGCTGTTCATGATGGGGGGTCCTTGAGCATCGAAGGAGGAAAAGAAGACTCCACCTCTCTCTTTCTCTCTCCCTCTCTCTCTCATTGATACTGGTCTTACTGAACCTGGGATCCACCGATTAGCTTTACTGGCTGGCCAGACAGCTTCAGAGATCTGCTTGTCTCTACGTCTCCAGAGCTGGGATCACAGGTACTCAGTGCCATGCTTGTATTTCCTGTGGACACTGGGGATGGAGCCCAGGTCCTCAGGCTTGCATAGGAAGCACTTCAGGGACTGAGTCATCTCCCCCCCCCCC